>JAIPRL010000602.1:95000-125996 GCA_025469235.1 Pemphigus obesinymphae
TTTATCTTGTATGAATTTATAGAAAACAAAAATCAATTTTTTTTTACACATTTAAATTGTCAAATATTCACAATCAAACTTTCAATGATCAAAAAAAAAAAAAAATCATTCCCTATACTTGCACCATTGATCAACTATTGGGGAACTGACATTCGTCGATATATTTTCAAGCATATAATATATATGTAATAACGAATTGACTATTCTCTTATTCTCACATATTTTCGATCAATGACTATATATATTATTACATATCGATCAACAATCATTGATCAAAAAAATATATAAATAGTATTTTTTTTTTTTTTTTGAGAATTTCTAGTCGGCTCGTTTTTAAAAAGCGGCTATATAATTATGGACTTAAGATTGGTTTTTGTCGTAAAGTTTGGGGGAGATGTATCGATTACTCTTTGAAGGCCTGAGGGGCAAAAAAAAAACAGGGGGTACGAGATAATATGCTTATATGTTAGCACATTGAACTGATATACCGAGGTATACAAAAATATATATAATACATCAGCGCCGTTACCTTCGAGTGGAGAGCGCGTAATTATAGTACAAAATTTGATAATACATAATTTATAATATAATATTTATATTTTAAAATTTATAAATTTAAAATTATTAATTTTTTAGATAATATTCCGTGCGAAGCGCGTATAAAAAAGAATTATAATTATTATTATCGTAATGATTTTTTTTATTTTTTTTTTTTATCTCAATCGGCTTTTTAAGATAAAGTTCGAGTGCGTCTTGCAGCGGTATGATGAAAATCGACTATTTTGGGAGCCAAAATTAAAAATAAACCAAAAGACTGCCGCTTTTGACCGACGTTCGTGTATACAGAAAAACATTGTCCACAGTGGTACCTATATTAACTAAGTACGAAAACACACGATATATGTTCGCAAAACACTCGTCATTTTTCGATTTTATTTAAAATAGATTTTTTTTTTCTTTATATAATACATCCCGATTAATAAATATCTGCTTATTAAAACGTTATATAACGTTACATAAATCCACCCCCCCCCCCCACAAACACATACACTCATACATTATGCTATTATACAAAAAACCAAGTTCTATGCCCATTCGTACATAAATATAATATAAAACTTTTTTACAGTTATTTTTTTGAATTTTCGAAAATATCGCTGACGTATAGTAATATATGTGCAGAGAGTCAATAAAGGTGTGTTTTCTCATATAATATTCATGTTCAGTATGATATGTAAATTATGGCATTATTTTTATTTTTTTTTTTTTATAATCACAGTGAAATTGTAGGTTTTCGATTATATTTAATCAAATATTCGAATGAAATAAAAAACAACGATATCATCAAAATCCTCGCAAAAATCTAATATGAATTGATATATGACTCGATTTTTGACCCTTTGTTTTTTTACCCTTTTCGCCATTATTGTCGCTAATATACGCTCGATGACTATTATACACAGATTCAAAATCGAATAATGAAATTTAGAGTAATTTAATTTTGTTATTTTTACATTTTCGATAACTGTCGGGTACCTACACTTCGATTTTATCACATTATCTGTGTATAAGTATTATCGTTCGATTTCTTGCAAAAATCCTACCGTTAAATTAATAACGTGTCACATTTTCATCGTGCGTCTTTTAGCGCCACAATGGCGAAAAGGGTTAAAAAAAAAAAAAAAAATTGGTCAAAAATCGAGTCATATATCAATAATATTCATATTAGATTTTTGCAAGGATTTTGATGACATCATTATTTTTTGTGTTTTTAGTAGATATGATAGTATCGAAAACCCTCAATTTTACTGTGATTAAAAAAAAAAAAAAAAAAAATGTCATAATTTACACACATGAACGTGAATATTATTATACGATATAGGCCACACCTTTGCGTTAACACCCTGTATAGGTATATCCACTGCATCTATCCCCTACCCGGTATTTATTTTATAGTTAACTGATGTACGATTAAAAGACTATAAAGAAATAAAAAATTCTAAGCCGGTGTGACGTTTATGAATTTGAGTTTACGACCCTCAAAACTTTACCACTGTGGTACCCCCTAAACTCACATAGCCCTTTACCTAAACGCGAACCTACTAAAAAGCATCGACCTTACACCTATAAACGTAAACCTGTACAGGTATATATACACTTATATATATGCGCTTATATAGGTACTTACCTCTCAAATATTCCCTGTGGTAAAAACAAATTATTGTTATATTATATATTGTACCTCTATATATATATATATATATATACACATATATATACCTATTCTAATATTATATAAAATTTGGAAAACAAAAAAAAAAAAAAAAAAAAAAACCAAACAATTTTGTTCGTTCATTAAAATATAATATTTTATATTATAATGTATGGATAATATATAATATATAGGACTATGATGTATCACCTATGTATAAAATATACCTACTTATATATTATAAATGTATAATAACATATATATTATGAAAATGAACCGCATTTTATTTTATTGTATAAATCGATTATTATTATGAAAAAAATATATCATGTGAATTATATTATATTATATATATAGGTATATATATATATTATATATAAAAAAAGTAATAAAAATAAATTTATGTTTTTGAATAATATATCCGATGACTAATTTTTTTCCCCCGATTTTACCGATTAAGGTGGTCCGTCCGAAAAGCATCGTTTTTTTACACTTTTCGCCGTGACAAAATCGCGATACTTTGCAGGCTGGTCCGATTTTAATTCTGTACAAAGCACGTACCTACGGGATTGTTTGACGTCTTTTCTATAGGTTATTTCAATCTAATCGTTTTTCCAAATACGAACTTTCGACTTCAGTATATGTTTAAACTGAATTTCCATGTTTTAAACATTTCGTATACTTGTGTATATATCCAAAGGGGAAATTCCTTTTTCGAAAAACGCATCGATTAAAAACTAGAAAAGATGACAAACAATCTTATGATGCCTCTTACAAAATTTTAATCGGACCAGCCAGAGTCTGACAATTTTGTCGCAGTGAAAGCAACGTTCTGTTCCAAAAATGATTATGTCATATATAGATATAATATTACTATAGGGCTCGGGACTTAATGCATTTGCATATTTTTATGTAATGGTCCAAAAAATTGCCAAGTACGATTTAAATGTGTTTCAAGTTATAACAATGCCAAATTTGTATACTTTTGCATATATTGCATTTTTTGGAGCAAAAGTTATTTTCTACAATTTATTTCATTTTTTTTTTTTTTATATATATACGGCGCATAAAACATCGGTTGACGTGTTTATTTGCGTTCATTTTAAAAATGTCTTGGTTATTAATTTTGGGCATACCTAAAGAAACGATGTGGATGCGATATAAACGTGGCAACGTTTCAACGCATAAAAGCACAAAAAATAGCATCCATGTTTTTATTAACAATTTCACGATAATGCGCACGTATAACTATAGTTTACTATATTTAGTTATTTCTCAATTACAAAGATAAAGGAAGTTATTAATTGTGAAATGCAATTTCCAATGTAAAACAGTAATTGTTTTAAAATTAGTATCTAATAAAAATATATTTTTACATATTTCATATATATTTTAACAATTTTTATTGCATATTTGCATGCATATTTTAATCATTTTCCGTGCATTAAGTCCCGAGCCCTATATACTACATGTATTTATGTACGTATTGCCTATATTAAACTCCCTAGAACCACCTTAAGTACCATCCAATAATGTGATATATGCACACAGGTTGTATTTATATCAACGATCAAAAGTATAAATTTGTATATTTTTTTCGTACCTATTCGCCTATATTTAGTATCTAGTATATAGATATTTTTAATATGAAATATTTAAAAAATAATATATTTTTTTTTTTTTATGAAATTAAATACTTATATAAATTACAGTACCTATACCTCCTCAATATTATCCATATAAAAACAGTTATATTTTTGAACACATTTTTTTTTTCATGTTGTAAAATCACACGTGATGTGATATTTTCAGTCGAGTTTTATTTAATATTTATGTACTCGAGAAGTTCAGTAAATCGGGTATACCTACGTAGTACATAATATTATCAACGCACCGGCCACCGTTTCCAAGTTTGCGTGTTATAAAGAATTCCATGTAGACAATTTAGAGATGGTATATACCGTGTATTCAGGGGTTCTATATACTCAATCTGAAGATGGATAATAATTTAAGAAAAATGAAAAATCTAAAAATTTAAAAATATTCAAATACATTTTTGATACGACCTCGTCGAGATTTTACAATTATTATGAAAATATGCAGTTTATTATCAATGATATGGTCTCCTAAATAATGTAATTTATACATTTTACAATAAATATTAAGGTGGTGAAGTCCACCTCGAAAAATAACCCATAAAAACATAGTGTCGTACATCAAGTATCATATCGGCTAGAATAATCGCAGATAAAATATGTTTTATATCAATAGAAATCTGACAACATTTTCTAAATTTTGACAGTCATTTTTGTTTGAAGTTAATATTGTACTATTCCTTAGCAATTGAAAATTGTACAGTTTTGACTATTTTGAAGACCAAACATTACAAATGTAAAATACCTACAAAAAAAAAAAAACTCTCTTTCAAAAGTTGGAAAGAGTTTTTTTTTTATTTAGACCCAATATTAATGATAACATGGATTTTTTAAACAAATATCGCGATTGCACAACAACAACAAATGGTACAAACAAGAGAATATTTTTAAACTACTTTTAAAATATATAAAAATGTTATTAAATTGTTGGGATTTTAATTTTTCATAAAATTTCATGAAAAATTGTTTAAACAAAACTCTGTAAAAATGATTTTGTAATGCTTTTCTTGTTTTATTTACATTAATATATTTTCGACATTGAAAATCAACAAGTAAATTAACAGTAAAAAAAAAAATAATAATAAATCGAAGCATTTAAAAAATATCATATCAGTATAATTCGTTCTTGTCATTTTTATTTATTTATTTATATAATTTAGTTGAAAATATTACTTTCGCATTTATCATTTTCATCAACTCGATGATCATAGAAAGAGGAAATAAAAAATACTTCATGATAGATAACAATATTATCTAGTGTCTTATAAGTGCCTTACGTAGACATTTTTATTATCTATAGTTTTCAAAAATAAAACGAAATTGGTTTTTCAGCAACTTATCAAACATGTAAAAGAGCACATATCAAAAATTGGTTTTGTAAGGCGATATCTTTTTTTATGATGTTTTAAATTTGATTTAGAGGCGAGAAATACGATAGTAATATTTTCAAACTATATAAAATTATATGGGACCACAATATATATCACATAATAGAATTTTATTGGCCTTTTAAATGTAAGTACCTATTTCCAAATGTTTATATATTGTATAGGTACTATTATTTTTATTTAAGAAAAATCTATATCAATCGGGTGAAAAACGTAAACAAATATGCATTCGTATTCCTTAAAATTATGCCGTGTGAAGACTCAATTACCATTTGAATCCTGCATTGATTTTTAAACACACTACCTTGCTATTCTGCATTAAATTTTGACTTCTAAAATCACTTTTTTGTACTTATAAATTTATTCTACAGAATATTAAATGCGTTCCAATATTCTTATATATATTTTTTTTTACACGTTAGTTACAAAGTTAGTAAACTTTTGTAATATGGATTACTAAAAAAATGATAAAAGATAATATAATTGATTGCATTTTATCTAGATCATAAAAGACATGACTTTGAGGGTCGATGGTGGGTGAGACCAGAAAAAAAAAATATGATACGAACTCCCATAGTTTGGAGATAACCCCTAACCCAGTTGCAGTGTTGCAACTAGCAATAAAACTTGGGGTGGGGCCGTGGGGTTGCTTCACCCACAATATTGTCTAAAAAAAACGTAATTAACTTCCCCAAATCAAAATAATTTTATTTATTGGGGGGAGGGCCTTTGCCGTATTGCAATAAAAAATGTAAATACATATAAATTCTTTTGGGAATAATCATAGATTCTAAATTTTTTTTATCATAATAAGTCCGAAGGGGTGTACATATTATGTGAAATTCATCGTACAATTTCCCTTATCGGTAATTCGACACAATACGTATACATCACAGGTGACACGTTCTCAGGGCGATTGATATCGTATCGTAAAATGAACTCGAAGAGTTAGTATGAGTGTACATATTATATAGACAGTTTTAAATACACAAGTATTTTGAAAAATGAAAATGAAACAGTTATTATTATTAAATACCGTTTAAATAAGAATTACTTAATGATTTCAGAGATAAATAATATATTATTTTGTGTAGTCTTGGGTGATAAAGTGAATATATTGCCTATCCTAATACATTTGAGGGTTATATACGTAAACTGTCATGACGGTCCGGACGGTGCTATAGAATGAATATTATGTTGTCTATCCTATTAACACAGAAGGCGTAAGAGTTTAAAAGTTAAAAATTGAGTTTTTTTTAAATTGACTTTTAAAATGTATTAACTACATTACATAAGAGGACACCACACCAATGGTTTTCAGCAGTAAATATATGTCCATGAAAAACAAAAGAAATGGACTTTTAAAGCGATTTTAATGTTAAAACACTAATAAATAAACACGGAGACGAGAATATTAATTGTTAAAAAAGTTAATGTAATTTAAAAAAGTAAAAATAAGGCTTTCCGTACATAAAATATTAAAGAATATAATTAAAGTACCATAAAACACCGATAAGTATGTCTCCAAAATATTATCCTTAAAATATTTTATTACCTTTAAAACTGTTTTAAAATTACTTTTTGTCTGTTTTTCGTAAACATGAGTTTGAACAAATTCTGTGATTACACAACAATAAAAAGTGGTACCTACGAATATTGAACTATTTTTAAATTACTTTAAAATACATTTTGATACGTATAATAAAAATTTAACAATTAATAAATGCTAAATAATAGTCTCATATCTGTACCACTGTTTATTGTTATGTAATTACAACATTTGTTCAAAAACTACTTGTGGCTAGGTATCTGATCTCAGTTTGATCAAAAATCATCATGAAAGATAAATAATTACTCTAAATAAACGATGAGAACATAAACTAAAATCGAGCATAGAGTTTTTGTTCGATAAGTATATTTAAACATCTGAAATTCGTAATATGAAAAACGTTAAATTTCCAAATTTAAAAAATTATTTTAATTAAAAAAACTATATGTTCATCTATAGTAAAAATTTTCATCCATCATATCTTGTTTAAATTTTGAATCTACTGATACCTTTAAAATAACTAATGATTTTTTTGATAACAAGGAGTGAAATTGAACTTAGAAAATAGAAAACATGTTTTAATGCCGTTAAAACGTTTTACATACATAAAACGTCTTTTTAATATACCAATGATTTTCAGTAGTTAACGATCTATCAACGAAAAACAATTAAAACGGATTCTTAAAGTGATTTTATAGTTAAAATACCTATTATAAAATCAACAGAAGACAAAATTTTGGACTGAACCTCATTTGGAATTTATAATTTACCTATTAAAAACCAGTTATTAAAGTTCAAAAAAATTAAAACGTTTACTTTTTAAAACTACAATAACTTTTTATTTAAATTAATAAACTGAAAAACAAAAATGAGGTTCACTCCAAAATATTGTTCTTTATTGATTATATTGATAATATTTATCTTTATTGATAATAAGTGTTTTTATGGATATAATGTTTTTATATTTATGTAATCACTCTATGAACCCACTTTTGCATATATATGTTTTTACAGTTTTGCGTTAATTTAACAAAATATGTAGTAACTACACAACAATAAAAATTGATACTAATACGAGACAAATTTCAAATTACTTTTAAGTTGTTAGATTTGTATATTTTTATTATTTGTACATTTTATTAAAAATTATCTGTACATAACCTCTTAAAAAACAAATATACATAACGTTCTTCGATTTATTTGATCATAAACTACTGATTATAATTTCAACATATCTACATGATGCTTACTCTAATATTTATTTTTAAAACGTTTAAATAGTTTTTTTTTTTATAAATTTTTCATTTTTGTAAATTATGCAGTAATAATAGTGGCTATACAGTTAAAAAAAATATGTTTTAATTAATTCAAATACAAATATTTTTTATTATAAAATTAAGTTACTCATAAAAGCTATTTATTTAATTATTATTTTTGGTAATTTTATAACTTTAAAAACATTTTTTTTTTTCCTTTTTGGTTTTTAATTTTACTAACTATTTTTTCTTCGTAAACATACAAATTTCCAACCACAGTATTCATAATAGGTACTTTATTATTATCAGTATTGAAATTCGACAAAATTTACCTATACTTGAGTACAATAGACAGTACAAATTAATAATGAAAACTAATATTATAACTTTTAAGTTTTAACCAATAATTTAACATGAGCTATTTATTTTAATCTCACATCTAGTTGTAAAGGGATTCTATATAGACAATTTTAAGGACATATGATATAAAATGAAAATCTAACGATTGGAAAATATAGTTTAAAATTTAAATATACTTCAAAAGTAATTTAAAATTAGTTCTAAATTAAATTTTTTATTGTTGTATATTAAACTATTCAAATATAATTATTGAAAATGAGGAAAAATACGTTTCTGAAGATATACGTTTTTGGGAAATAGAGTGGATTTAGTGTCTGATAACTTCAATACAAATTTACTCCACGGGTGATCATCTTCAATAAAGTTATTAGAAATCCAGTTTTAAGACCTTGAATTTTCTGTTTTTAAAAGTCTTTTAAGATGACGCCATGCACACACAGACACTTAAAAATATTCTTGTGTCGATATCATTTTTAATTGTCATGTAATCACGATATTTGTTTTAAAAAAAAAAGCATGTCAATTTCATCATCTTGAAAAATTGTAGAAAGATGAAATAAAAAAATAAATTATAGAGAACAAAATTATCTAGCGACTGATGTAGCCCATTTGTGATGTATTACATGTTTTATGAGCTCTTGAAAATATTAAAAAATCGATATTTTAACAGCTCATAAAACGTGTAAAAATACGTATATCAAAAGTCGGCTACATCAGTCGCTAGATAATGTTGTTAGGTATTGTTTGTTTTTTGTTTCGTAATTTGGACATGTTTTGTAAATTGATAAAAATGAAAAATGCTAATCCAAATTTTTCATTGAAAAATTGTAGGTTTGGCGTCCTTAATAAATTAACTTAATAAAATAAAAACTTAATCCTTAACTTAATAAATCAAACATTTAGACGATCTTACGATTTTTAATTTCTATAGAGGTTATTTTACACTATGAAAATTCCGTTTTCTAGAAACGTACGTACATCTCTGAAAGCACATGTTTCGTGCACGTAAAAACGGTGATATATATACTCGTAATATATATTATAACACAACCCTCGTAGTAATTGATCGATTTATTATAATATATAGTTGCGTTTATGTTCCTCAACATATAAGTTTAGACAAAACGTGTAGTGGCAAACTGACGGAGGATATGGGAGGCTGGACGATGTTTAGGATCGATATATCCCGAAGTTATGTATAGGTATTATTGTAATTAAAACTCGTCGTTTTAGTACGTATAGGTATCGATAGGTTGGACGGACGGACATAATACGACATTGTGTTACAAGGGACATTGTTGATAAACACCCTGTATCGAGCCTTAATTAAAATACTATATATTATAATTTCGAGGCGGATCGATCCTCAATGTCGTCCTACTTTCCACCCATCCGTCAGTATCCCACCGAATCACTATAACTAAGTACTCGTTTTTTTTTTTATATATATATATTTTTTTACTTTATTCTAGGTTTTTTTTCCTTCTTAAATTCGAACGACGAAAAAAATACTGTCCCTATAATATAGAAACGCTTGTCCGGGCATCGAAAACGGAAAAGCTTTTTTTAGATATTACATTTCTATCGTCAGTACCGCCCATATATTTATACGGATATCTTACATGGGTATCGTAGAGATATTTGATCGATATATCGATTAAAAAGTAATTATAATAATAATAAAGTTTAAAGTAGGACGTCTTTTAAACGTTTTTTTCTTTTTTTTTTTATCGAAACTCAACATCAAAATTCCATCACATTCGCGAGCTTGGCCGCTCCGATAATCCAATGAAACCAAAAATAGTAAAACCAAGACCTTACGCACGGGCACAGGAAAAATAATAACAACCTAAAGATATTAGAAAAAAAAAAAAAAATCAAGACTAAAATAATCAGATTACTAGTAAAGGCCCCCGGGCTGGCATAGCTTACAGGCTTTTAAGCCGTCCACTCCACTAAATCAAAGCAAGTTTAAATGATTATATTCATTAAAGGATATCCAAATCAGTGACTATATATACACGTACCTACCTATATGAAATCGAGATATCCATAATCCATATTTTGAATTTGGATATATAGTAAAAAATCAATTCAAACTCAATACTTACATGTGGATTATTGTGCATCTCTGAAACACATATTATATTTTTTTTATAAACGATTATTTAAAAGTTCTAATCGATTTTTTTTTTTGTTCTTTTTCCGTAAACAGGAAATCGTATTTTGGCGTGCAAATTTTTTTTTTAAAATTGGACTTAATAACATACTATGCGTGCGTTGTGCAGTTGTTACCGGACGTTTCATGTAATTTCGAATATAGAAATCAACCTCATCCGCGTCCTTGTCATATTATATTATATTGTCAAGCTTTTATTTTTTTGGCCACACACGGTTATTATAACACACACGAATATATAATAATATGTGTGTAAATAAATACTTATGTGACTAAGTGGCTTTATATAGTATTATACAAAGGGTAATCGAACGACCTCGAAATTTCGTCAAACGGATAAGCCCATATTAAATTGCACGTGTACCAATTCAAATACTATATAATAACACATGCACAATTAATATTATTACCTGATCGTAGCGGGTTTTCCTAAAAAAAAATTTGTAGTTCACTAGTTTCATTTTTCTAAACATTTTTTTTTTTTTTAAATGCATTTTGTTTAAACAAAACTACCTAATTATAAAAATTCATCCGATTATAAAATAATAAATGTAATTTTGATTGATACTATAATATATAGTTTTGTTTTATATATTTTGTAAGTATATTGTAAATGTATTTTCGTTTTTTTTTATTTTATATTGGTGGAAAACAAAAGTTAACATTTTATTTTTTATAACAAAACAGAATTTTTGGGAAAACCATTTTTTACTTGGTATTTTAATTCGGTGCATTTATTACACTAGAATATTAGGGTTCTACGTAATCGAGTTGTTTATTGTAATATGATAGACGACGAAAGGATCGATTTTGATAAAATAGCCATTTCTAAAAATCATTATTTACAATTTTCTAGATTTTCAATAATTAATAAAAAAATTGTTCCATTGATATTTTTTATTTTTCTTTGTACTTAAAATTATTTTTGAAGTCAAGTTTTATGACAAAATTTTAAGACTATGTTATATAATTTTGTATACATATTTAATACAAAATTATTTTAGATGATCAGTTTTAGAGCTTAACTTAACAATATATTTGTATACTATTTCTATAATTCAAATAAATAAATTCAATATATCAATTTTGTAAAATGAAATTTTACAAAAATGTTGATATTGAAATGGTTTACTAACGTTCAGTCATTTATTTTTACGAAACAACAATTAATATTATAAAATTAAATATGTAAAAAAATATTCACATTTTTACAAACTAAAATATTGTAAAAAAATAAACGACCGATCCTTGGTAACCACTAACATTTTTTCTTATGAGACTTACAAAATTATTATTTTGATAATAAAAAAAAAAGTAATTCTTTATTTTAAGTTCCTAAAAGTTTTAATTCAATTTAAAACACTTAAATTATAGCGCAAAAGTGTAATAACTATCAATGAAAAAATACTTTAAAATATTGAACAGAACTAATGTTTATTGGATACCTATTTTTAAAGCCTACAGCTGTATTGTATAAATGAAAATAAAAGTATTTAACATATTATACCTATATGAGTATATTAAGAATCTATATATATTATACATCTATATATCACTATAATTTGCAAGTATCAAAATAGTTTCTAGGAGAGCGAGAAAGTCGAATAAATTTTACAGAAAGATATTTAATTGGACACGATTATATAAAATGGTAATGTTTTTAATTTTCATTCTAAATAACTGTCTAATTTCTGTGATCATGGGTACCTACTTATACCTAATATTATCAAAATATTATTTTTTTCATACATCAAAATCATTTTTGTTTTTATATATTATGTAATATTATGAGATTGGAAGAAAGAATGAAAATCGTTTAATTACCAGATACCTATATTACCTATATAATTTGTTTTTTAAAGGATCTTGTATCTTTACCGTATATAGAAGTAAAGATACACGATAAACAAATACAATCTATACAATATAATTACAAATCACAAGATAGAATATTGCAGTTATCGTATCATCGAAACTGTCCAACTCTGCTTGCAAGTATACCTACGTTTTTTCATTTGGAACGATTTCCTATATTATATGGTACGTACGTACGACGTGATAACAATATATATTTTAGGTGCCTACCTCGTCGTCGTACGTATATAGTTTTGTGTAGAAAAACTTGATAATCATAATTATATTTTCATCATTTTTATAGTAGGCGTATATACACCCGCAGCCTATCCTATGTCCCATGTCTATTTAGTGTTTTACTATATAGATATCTGAATAGGTATAACAGCAGTAATTGTAGCCGTTTTAGATTTCGATTTTGTCGAGTAAAAACGAATTTATTCTACTGTCTAATCGCATCACACAGTGACCGAGTGAAAGGCGCGCACGAAATACATAAATTTATTGTAATAGTACCTGCGAAATTCGAAGAGGGGGAGGGGGGGGAAAGAAGAATTTATTTCATGTGGCACGTATACCTATATAGAAAGCAGTAGATACCGTGTAACTGTGTACAATTTAATGTATAATAACAAATTAGTTGTCGTTTTTGTCAATTTTTTTTTTCACAGAGGCTTTCACAAATATATAATATATATAATATTGTAAACATTTATAATACGCTGCTATACCAATAACGTACTATATATGCGTTTATTAACAATTATTATATTTTGTTACACGAAAATTCGATAAACTCCGAGTATACATTTTTGGTACCTAACTAACCTGCGTGAGATCGATATCGTATGTTATTCATACTATATATCATATTATATATTAGTCGTATGTACTACCTATATTTATAGGCACGCGGAGAAAGTGTTTCAGATTTTATCGTCATTTTATAATAATATTATTTTATAACGTTTGAGATGGTATTTTTCTCAATAAATCGCCGCCGTCGTGACTGTATAGAAAGGGTTCTATATAATAATAATAATAATAATAATATAATACCTACACACGTCTTATATATCGAGTGGTCAGACAGAGATTGCAGATAGGTATTTCCTCGTTACGCGATTTCAGTGACTCATAAAAATAAAAAGTTTAAAAAAAAACCAACGACAAAAAAATACAAACGGACGCGAATAATTCAAGCGTTTCACCGTCGAATTGGTATAGATATTATTATATTTAAAATGTGAATATATATATATATATATAATTATATGTATATGTATATATTATGTATATGTATAACAATATTGTACCTATGTTTTTTTTTTTTTGAATGTATATTATGAATTAATTTGGTTTCGTTTAAAGGATATTAAAAGTCTCATTCAGATTCCTGTGAAAACACGATACGATTTAATAAGGCCCGGATTTATATTCTCTAAGAACCTTAGAAATATACACTATTAAACATGCATTCATGCTCTTATTTTATAGAGATATGCCATTTAAAATATAAACTAAATAATTGAAAATATAAAATTTTTATTTATTTATTTTTTTGTTCTTTTTATATTGTTATTGTATTGTATATATTATTATGATATATTATATTATTGTATATATTTATGAAAATATATTCTGAGCTTCCGAAAATCGGGTATAAAGTTGTACAAAGTATATGTACATGGAAAGCTGCAGCATGGTTGGATTTGAGAGGATGACGTAGCGATCGCCCCCTTAAATGAGATTCAGATCTGCCGCTAATATACAGGTGAACAATAAGTGCATTTATAATACTATACGAAAATAAAATAAGAAAACAAATTTTCTGAAATACGTGAATTATAAAACCCGTTTCACATCTATGCTAAAATATATAGTAAATATTTGTTGGGAATAGAAATATTATTAAAATATTAATAATACATGCATTTAAAACCCATCTATATATATATATGTCGCGAAACACGGTAGGTACATATCAAAAAATGCCAAAATATAGCATAAACCTTTATATTTCAGATCTATTGACTATAACTCAAATTTGTAGCTTATCTAGCTACTTTTTGGACTATTGAAAAAAAAAAAACATGCCGATGCATATAAATCGTGGTCCTAAATATGATACCTACTACTAGTAAACTTCATGAATCGTGTGTGCGTACAGCTCTAAGGAGTAATATAAAGGTAAATATTTTGCCGACTAGGAACATTTTAAATTTTGAATTAAGATTTAAATTAGTTGACAGTATTTAAAAAATTTCAGTAGACTACCTCACGAGAATCTAAACACAACACCAAAATTAATCGAAAACTCACGTCATTATCTAATCATATTGGCTTGTGCACGAGCTGCAGATCCAATATTTATTGGGTCGGTGGTCGATCGGCGAGTTAGTCTGGGCCGATATTTTTTAATGTACCAGGTAGAAGTCTGCACGGACCAGTTATTTCTGGCCTGGCCCAGTATGATAATTGTTGGTTTCAAAACTCTGTCCAAATCGTTTATTCACATATGTATTCCGACTCGGCTAGTACCTATTTGTTAAAAATCAGTCGAGATATTTTTAAAGTTCCAACACTTATTTTTTTTCCGGGAAAATATTTTAAACTTCGATTAGGACAAAGGACATCATATTTTTACCCGAAAAAAGGCGAATAAGAAACCAATTTTTTCATGTTAAAGCGAAGTTAAAATTATAATTGTATTATTATTAATGGATAGATAATGAATACAATTTCAAATCTCAAATTTGTAATGTATTTCAAATTTAAAAATTCCACAGCGGCCCGTATTGGATTTAAATGGTTCCAAGTACAGTCAGGATCGCATATTTTCGTAAGAAATTCGGACCGGTTCGTAATTGTTGAGAGCAAATTTCAGAAATATTTCGTATTTTTGTCGCTGACATTATCATCAACACGACATTGCCGACAATATTGCTTTAATCTGCAGGACGTGACTTCATAAGTATATAGTATAGTCAGTATAGGTAACTAACATTTGTAGCGATTTCCATCAATAAATGTTGTTATAGTAATGACTTATTTCAATAATTCAGGCAGGTAATAAAAAAAATATGTCGGTTTTATAAAAAATGGGCCTCTTCATTTTACTAAATTATGCTGCATCTGCGCTTAGAATCTACGCTCGTCTATATATATATATATATATATATATATGATTATATCTTGTACAACGTTAAAGTATATAGGATAACGGAGTCATTGACCCCTCGTTGGGGGGGAGGGGGGAGTTTGTAATGGACCTAATGGTTTTTATTTCTTTTTGATTAGAAGAAAAATGTATTTTCAGAGACAATATTGCATTTTTATTTTATTCATCAGAACTTACACGTTTACAATATTTTATAATACATTATTATAGTTAAAATCCCAAAAATAAATAATCCAGATGGTATTATATGGTAGAAAATTTTTTTTTATTCATAAATAAGCATCAAATACTGTGGTCATTGGCCTCAATTCGAGGTACAGTTATATTATGTTTCTTATAAGTTTATTAAAGAACTGAAAAAATAAATACGTAACATAATGATAATAGGTATAGGTATAACAAGTTAGGAAAGCCCACTCTGCATTCTGCAAGCGTGCTAAATTCCCGATTTCTAAACGTATTTTATACAATAATCTAAAAATATTATAAAACAAAACGAATAATATCTGCGGTATGATATATTATAGACTATATATATCCCTGAAAATCAAATCAATAGACTTGTAACTATGTACTAACTACTATTAAACAGACGGATGGACAAAACGGGGATATAACTATATAAGGCGCGTATACACTGATTTTTAATAACCTAATATTAAATCTATTATACCACATTATAGGTATACGGTACTTTTAATGTGAACTTTGGATTTTGACAGATTTTTAATTTAGTTCAAAAGTTGTATAGGTATAGTCTTCAAGAAGTCCACGATTTCGTATTTTTATGGATGATTATATATATGTAGAGGTTTTTCTGAATTCTTACGTCTTCATATTTGTACCATTCGTGTTTTAAATTCTAATGAATATGTTAATTTATTAAAATACACTTGAGCATTTGTGAATTTTATACTATAAATTATTATAGATTATAATTTTTTTTTACTAAATGTTACACTGCATGGCAATTCAAAATTTATGACATAAAATTCCCTGTTTATAAACGTATTTTAAACAATATAAACTATAATTTCATAAATTAAAGCTAACGAAAACAAAAAAAAAAAAAAAATAGAAAAAAAAATGGTAAATTTTGACATCGGTAACCTGCACAGCAATGAATTTCAAAGACAATATACATCCAATATTTAACAGGAATAATATCTATCTTCATAGTGTCTAAATAAACCAACTTGCAACTGTGTACTATAGTAACTATAAGGACAGATAGACATAACAGGGATATAAGGTGTCTAAATTTATATTTAGGAACCCGAAAAACACAAATATATGAACAATGAAAGGTGCTGTAATAGTATATACAGAAAATACAATAAAAAAAATAATAAAAATTTTGGACTGTGAGCAATGATAAATGATATCTTTCGATAAAACTATTCTGAACGGATCTTTGATGTAATATATATATGTATATAATTAATTTAAGCAATTTAAAATGTTTATCCAATCAATAAATCAGAGATGGACTAGATGCTCATTTGAGATGTGGTTAATTGAGGTATTTGAAAAATAAAGGGCTAATGTCTATTCAAAATCAATTTTATACTTCTCAAATAATGATAAAAAGAAATTTAAGAAGGGAGTAATCGCCTCTCTCAAATCTTCATCTGCAATATACAATAGTGAAATACATATACTTACTCTGTTTAAATTTCAAGTTTTTTTAGAACTTTATCTTAGGAATCGCGAGGAAATAATTCGCTTTTTTATTGTTTCTATCAAAGCGTTTATCAAAGACGTCGAAAAAGGGCTTCTTTAAAGTACGATCTCAATTAAATTTTCTACTGCAGGAAAATGATACACGTGTTTGGATTCGATCAAGTCTTTAGTAGTTGTAAAGTTGTTCACAAAGACTTCACGATGAATTTAAATCGTTTCTGGAGAAACCATATCGCATTAATAAATCGTACTAAATTTTAGGGGCATAATAATTACACAACGCCAAATCCTGAAACATGCTAGAGTTGACCACACACACCGGGCGAACCATTTCATATATTTTTGGAACTATTTGCTAACTTAAATCATCAATATCTCCGAAAATAATACTAGGAAAAAAAAGTTTTTAATTGTTAATTTAGTGAATGAGTGATTTAGTGAAATTCACAAAGTGCAACATTTAAAATGACAGCAGGGTAAAGGAAACTGCATAAAAGTCGTTTAGTAGTCAAAGGGTTAGGAACATGACATGATAAAGTATATACGCTTAAGAGGATGCCCACATGTGATTTTTAAGGGGTTTTGTAGATGTAATTTTTATGAAATTTTAAGATAAATGAAAATCTTATAATTTAAAAATATTTAAGTATATTATAGAAGTAATTTAAAAATATATTTGTGTTAGTACTTCTTTTTATTGTTGCGTAATCACGATATTTATGAACAAAACTGTTTTGTGAGAAAAAATTGCTCTCGGACAGTAGTTGTAATTGAAAAATCAAATTTTGATTCAATATTGTAGACAAAATTACCTATGTTCTACCATCGTTTTTTTTTCAATATGATAAGTATAACTGATGTTATACCGTCTGTAAAAAACCAAAAAAATAACGGGTTTTTTTTTTTTAAATAAATGAATTTTTTTAAAAAGGATGACAGTAGAATACAAGTAATGTTATCTACAATATTGTGTCAGAATTTATTTTCTTAATAACAATTACAGCCCGAGAACAATTTTTTTCTCGCAAAACAAATTTTTACGATAAAATAATGTATGCGTCCACTTAAGGCGTAAGTATACTCGAACAATTTATTTTGAACAGAATCCAGTTGCAGATGATAAATAATAATACTATACTCGAGTAAGAATCGATATAAATAAACATTTTTAATTCAAAATATAGATTTTTTTAGCTTATTAATACAGATTTAAATTCCGTATAATTTTTTTGTTAGGTACAAATCGAATACAATTAATATATTATTAAATATTACGTAACCTATTATATTAAATTTTTATAATTCATTTTATAGAGATTAAAGGATAATACTAATGAATGTAATGTTTTAGGTAGATAAGCTGTTATCTCGGGATCCAGACAATTATTATTAAGCAAATATGAGTATGTATCGAAAATTGTTTATATATATATATATATATATAAAACAATCGGAAATTAGTTATTGAAATTTAGTTTAACAAAAAATAAATTGTAAATACAGGATTATTATATAATTAGGACACGTGATCGAATAGAAAAATTGGTTATTTTAATTTGTAATACTTTTGTCGTCCTAAATGCAAGTTTTTATATAGGTATAGTATAATACACTGTTATAATTATAATAGCATAGATTGAGTTGTTCCAATTATAGAAAAATATTATAGAACATAACATGACAATAATAAATATTATACTCTAATTATTATGAATTACGGTTCATTTTTTATTTTATAATAATATTTAATTTGAAAATTGGTGAAGTATTTTTCTTCTAATAACAATGATAATATTGCTGTGTTTGTTTTGAAAAATAAAAATTATTAGATAACGTCGTTATATTCTACGCACCCATATAAGTAGTAAATTATAATAATATAGGTTTAAAAATTTAAAAAATGTGTGCACGTGATATGTATTATATACAGTGAATACTTTGCCATAATTCATGATTTTTTTACTTAAAATATATATTATATTATTGTAATTTCAAGTATTTGCTTATTAACGCTTGACTATGTTAAAAACAATATAATTTCTAAAAATATTACATGATAATATATTATACATATTGTCAGCTTTGTGTAATGTGAATATTATTAATATATACCTAATTTTTAGTACTACCTAGTCATACTATTATACTATAATATATGGCTATCAGGCTATACACCTATACGTTTTTAAAAGTGCTTGAATATATAATATTACATTGTAAACGACATAATATTATGATACACAGGTAAAAACTGTACGGATTTAATTATAAGAAAAATTTTAACTTTTTAAAGTGTGGGTTGAATATTGTTCAAGAAATAGTAAATACCTACCCTTAACAAATAACAATAGAAAAAATGCACAAAAAAATAATAACACATCACAATACCCCACCTGTTCGAACATTTATTTTGTTTGAAGTTTAAACACTTACATAAGCGCACATTTACAACCCATTTTCATAAAAAATTATATAATCTTTTAAATTTTGTATGTAGAAAACTGTCATCAGTCATGATCATATATGTATATGTATATATTATGTATAATATATGCATACATTTATACATATAAGTATAGGGCTGGGCGATTATGAAATTTCATAATCTATAATCAATTATGAGTTGCATTTTTACTATTAACGATTAATCTATTATTTTCGATAAATCTACTTTTTTTGTTTAATTGAATAATCGTAATAATCGAAAATTTTTAATCAATTAAATAATCGTAGTTTTAGAGTTAAAACACCTCGGATAGGATAATATATATTATGTATAATAAATTATACAGGACAGTAAGTAATAATTATACGTCTATTTCTTAAATAAAATCATCCGTTATTTTTTAGCTAAACATTTTGTTTGCTATGGCAACATATTGTATGGTTTCGAGTTTTGTTTATAATATTATTCATTGTTATATTATTTCTATTGTAATTCAATTTAATTGAAAACTCGTCAGTCTATCATTTAAAAGTGCTCGTCTTAAAAGCAACATTATGAAGAAAGACCCGCAATTCAAGAAAAGTGCATCGTAAGTTACCTCCCTATTTAAAAACATTTGTCATCAAGTTTTTGGAATTATAATTGCCGTGTTTGGTATATTTATTAGACTTAATTGTGAGCATATGATGGAAAAACACCGAAGTTTCTTTAAGTTTTTTCAAAAATGTAATGTATGCTTCGGTACGACCAAATTTTGGATGTATTCGATATTAAAATGCAAAAGTATAAGAACACGACGTTGATATAAGTGTGTATCTCGATTGAAAATTTGGTAATGTTTTTTTTCAGTCTGTTCTTTCCGTTGCCATAAACATTGTTGGACAAAGACGGTTCGTCCGTTGGATTTCCCTTCGGACCAACTATCGGCCGATTCCTGTCCAACAGAACAGAGAGAATTTTCGTTGGTGGGCAGTGGAGAACTTATGAGCCGTGAGGTACAGAACACGCTTAAAATGCATACTTACAGTCACTAGTCAGTGGCGTATCTTTTGTTTATAAATCCATATTATAATTGCATATAATTCACCAAAAATGGAATATTTTTTCATATTTCTTGAAAAATTTATCCACATAAATTATCTATAGACGAATTTACCTAGATTGAATGACATTTTTATCCGAGATAATTGTTTATAATATAACCTACCATAGTATATCTATATACGATAAAAGGTCAGTAAATAATTACTAGATAAGTCCTAACACTATTATATTTATTGGCAGAGCCGGTTCAAGGTACATAGAGCGGCATTTTTTGTTTATTTGTAGAGGTGGGTTGAATGACCTTTTTTTTTTTTTTTGCTTACTTTTTAAGAAATTTCAATAAGGTTCTAAAAGGAAATTATTATGATAGGGGGGTGTACGCAAATTCTAGAAAATGTTTATGGCTCTTTTTTATTTTAGGAGCGGCAAAATTTGATTTTGCACAGTAGACTATTTTTGCTTGAGCCGGCCTTGTTTATTGATCGCATTGAGTTTTGTCTTACTAGTAGCAACATTTTCAGAATACTTACTATTGTTAATTTTTGTTATTACAGGCGGTCGAGACGGTTGGAACGGACGACGCGGACAGTTGCAAAGTGGTGTCAGTGAGTTACCCGGGAGTCTTGCAACTATGGCGTCAAGGTTTGTCTTCTCGTTCGGGTGTAGCCGATTTGCCATTAACGACTTCTTTTGTCGAACCGGTTTCATCGGTACCCTCAGCCAACCAAATCGTTGTCTTGATCCACCAAAACATTTTGGACACGGTTTTTCCGACAGCGGTGATATTAACGAGTGTCGACCACGTAGAGCCGTCGCAGGAATGTTCCCAATTGGCCACGACATTCGATTTATTATACCGGTCCGTCGACAACGATCTTGCACATCTTAATCTGTTCGTGCACAACACCGCCGAAATATATCCAAATTTGGGGATAATCCGGCACATACTCCGGTACAGGTCCAGGGATGAGACTAGGATGAGACGAATGGAAGCGATCTTACCGCCGGTGATGTGCTGCAGCCGAACCGTGGTCAATGGCGTCGACCGGGAAAACCACGTGGCGTTTGAAGATGACGATGACTCGGCGTTGGGCAGTTTTCGTTCGAGAGAACCGGACCGTCATCGTGCCTGGCAACAAGTCCGGGATAACTTTGGATTTGACAAGTCAAACGTGTCTTCCGATTTGTAGAAAAATTCGGTTACGTTTATTTTTGTAAATTAAGTTTTTATATTATTATAATCTTATATCGTACACTCAACTCTCCTATGTACTTAAATTAAATTCTATATCTGTTTTATGTTATAACATAAATTCTGATTTCGAATTCCGATCACACTGTTTCTTGTTTATGATTTATTAAAATATATTAATTTGTTTATTTAATCTGAATACTTTTTTTTTTTTTGAATTGATTTAAATATTGAATCTTGCAGCGATTTAGGTACCGATTGGTAGGGCTCGGATCAGGGCCGAGCCGAGTACCAGCAGCACTTCTAGCCAAGATGACAATTTGCGCCCCTCTCTCCAAATAATTTGATATATCCAGCACACCTAGCGGAAAAATTGAAAAACTGCTTTGATAACCTCAAAAAGCAAGAAATCAACAAAAAAAAAACCATCAAATAAGCAAAAAAAAGGTCATACACATAAATTGTCACCAAAAACCATTGAAATTGCGCCTAATGGTGTATTTTTATTCAAAAAACTGCGCTCCTAGCTCGAATGTTAATGACCATAAATTCATTAAAATATATATTTGAAAATGTCAAAATATGCAATTATATGCCATGCCTAAAATGTATTAAATACGATTATTTTTCAAGAAATATAAACCAAAAATGTATACTTTGTTCATCGGGTGTTGGTAGGGGTGGATGCACTTTGCTTATAGGATAGAATACTCTTGGTGGATGTATTGAGTTCGAAAAACAAACGATACTTTACATAACTGTTAAGAGAACGCCAAACACCCGACTTTTAAAGAATTTTGTTTAGGCAATTTTTATTAAATTTAAAAAAAAAATGAAAATCAAACAAATTAAAAATATTTAAATATATTTTAAAAGTAATTATATATTTATTATAGTAATTATATAAATAAATAGACCTGTGTCAGTACCATTTTTAATTGTCGTGTAATCACAATATTTGTTTAAGAAAAAAACATGTTCACGCATTCATCATTTTTATTAACTTGAAAATATTATAGAAATATGAAATAAAAAATAAATTATAAAAAAACAAAAATATCTAGCGACTGACAGAGCCATATATTTTATATGTGCATTTTTACACATTTTATAAGCTGTTACAAAATTTAAAAAAAAAAAAGATATTTTAACAGCTCATAAAACGTGAAATTCATATCTTAAAAATCGGTTCTATCAGTCGCGAGAAATGTTGTTAGATAGAATTTTTTTTTTGTTTAACATGTTTGTAAGTTGATAAAAATGAAAAACGCCAAGGCATTTCAATCGTTTTTTGACACGTTTAACGTAATTTTTTTTATAGCGTTATGAAAACGCTTTCGAGCGCCCAACTACACTACACTGAATGTCTTATTAAATGTTTGACTAAGACAAATTGTCTTTATAAAACATTAATTAATAATATAAATGTTTTGCAATATATTATATAAAATGTACCTATATGACGTATACATGCATTATTTTTAAACGTATAAATTAAAAATCTATACTTCGATGGAACGTTTTATATTAAATATAATTGCCTTGTGTTAGAAGGCAAGTAGTAGTATCCCTTAAATTTATTCGACGTTTGATATAATATATAGTATAGTAGGTATATGAATATGAATACCATATATTAGGTCTTGAAGTAAATTCATGTCATCAATAAAATTAGTACAACAAACTAATTACTTTTTGATGCAATGACAACAGAGATACAAAATAATCTAATATATATGTAAAAAAAAAATAAAATGAATCCATAAAACTATTAAAAATGTAATAAAAAATAGTTCAATATCTTTAAATTCGTGTGACGTGAGTTTTTGGTGGTTTTGGGAAGAATCATTGATTAGATATTACTATATTATATTATGTATATAATCAATGGAAGAATCTAAGGAGGACGTCTGAACACACGTGTAACCATTATATCAAAAGCCGCGAGTTGGGATGTAGTTGACCCAAAAGTGATAAGCGCGTATTTTGGGTACTAAATCGCATTTTAGGTACTTTGGCATGCGGGTATTGTTCTATAACTATCACTTTTATATGAGTACTTAGCACACTTTATTTATATAGGTAGTTTATAACTATAAGTTATAACCTTCGGTTATTCTGAGTAGGTAAAATCAATTAAATTGAGTAATGAGTATAAGTATCAATGTAATATCTGCAGTCAGTTATACATGTGCAGGTAAGTACAAAAGCATAAAAGTATATTTTGTACCCGTTTTTTTTTTTTAAATAAAATATGGTTGGAATAACCGCAATTTCATACTTGCAGCAAAGTTACTATGGAACATGCGCCAAATGCACGTGGACTTAAAAAAAAATTTTTAAAAAAACATCATTGTAAAACCACTAGCTCCCTCGCTACGTTCAGAATCTAATGTAACAATATTATATAAGTAAAATTAATATATATATATATTATAAACCTATTATATAAATAATATATATATGCCCATAGATTATTCAAAAAAGATTATAAGTAACACCTGTACAGAACGTTTTTATCGTTTCTTTATTATAGAGGATTAAAACTTTAAATTATTGGCATATTTTGTTTAATTTTTTATTGTTGGCTGTATTTGATAAATATATTTTCAAATAATAGAGATATATATAGCTTGTATGATACCTCTATATATTATACCTTACCGAAGAAATATTTCTCGTCTGGTCATCTGGTTTTCAACATATTGTATATAAACACACACGTGGGGAAACAAGGAGAAAATGGAATTGTTGTTTTTTCAATTTCATTTAGCCTATAATAAGTATCTCATACATATTTTAAATAACTATACGGAATTTTTCAGTCGTACACAAACAATACAAACCTTATACATATTGTAATATATCGTACCTATATAATCGTATAGGTACAACGTCCTCTTTAAACCCAAATAGATAATGTAATTGTTGAATTACAATAATTATTTACAAAATATATATTTAAAATTAAAAATTAAAAAATTAATTAATTCAAAAAAATGTAATACTCTTTTAAAAATAAATGCATATAATGTATTATATATAAAAAAAACAATATAAAATATATAAGTAAAATTAATATATATTATAAAAAAAAAAAAAAATGTGCCTAGAGTATTTAAAAACATTATAAGTACTTACCTAATACCTAATACCATTGATTATATATTGTCTATATTATATTGACTATATATAATCAATGCTATAAATTAATTAAATCATACCTATAAATTTAACAATGCTATTTATCATTTAAAATTTTAATTTTCTATAATAGAGAAACAATAAAAAACGTTATGTATCGATATAAAATAATAACAACAGTATTTCGAGTTGGTGGTTTTTCACGATAACCTACCCTGGCATGATCCGTTTGTGTCAAATACATCTAGACGAACTAAATTAAATATATCAATTATATAATATTATATAATTATCAGTAAATTCTGATTTCAACTTAAAATGAACTTGAAATTTTTTAACTTTTATATATCAACTATAGTCCGTTTAAATTAATTTGCAGCATATAAATAATTTTAAACAAACGCATTTGTATGAAGAATGTATGAACTATAAAGTATATTAAAGTATGTCTATACTCATATATATATATATACTATATCATACAGATAACTAATTTTAAATACTCAGTACATGTACGATGTACAGATATATACTATAATATATACTATATATATATTGGACAAAATCACCGATTCGATGTGGTCGTAAATCGAAAAATTATTTATAAAATTTGACAACTTTTAAGCTAATTTTATGTTAAAATCAGAATTCAAAATCGATGAACTAAAATATATTTAATTTAGTTCGCAGGTATATTGTAGGTACATATTTAGTAATAAAATGTTCAAGTATATTTGGCGTAAACGGGCGACGGAAATAAGTGATCATATTATTATTTAATAATAATATATTATTATATAATAATATTATTATTATTATTTTTTTTTTTTTTACGCAACGGATATAATTCCCACCTACCCTGACTTCGATAGTCCAACACTGCAATTCCTGATGGAAATATAGTATCGCTAATGTATACGATTGGTGAAAACCACTTTATTTTTTCGTGTCAGTTATCTACACGGTTGTAAATATAAACATGGTTATCAAGTTTAATTTATGTGGTAACAATTGTGTTCAAAATCGAAAATTAATATTTCATACTTTCCCCGAGTATACAGAATAAATTTCGATTTCACAAAATATGTGTAGTTTGTAACATTTACACGATTTCAATTTATTTCGAATAATGACGTTTTAGCTGCTGTTGCTATACAAGTATAGTGATTTTTATTCAAACGAGTGAAACAGATAAACCGTTAAAAGAATACTTGTTTTCTATTTCTGAAAAGGATACTATATTTGTATTATACTTATACTGTTTAAACATTTATCACAGAAAACGATCTATAAGTAAGTATACGTTTTTAACATTCCGAGGCAACATTATACGAGCACTACGGTTATGTATACACTTTTTACACTGGTAGATAACTATTAAAAAATGAAAAAAAAGTCCGCTCAGTTGAGAGTGGGAGTACTTCGATGTAGGACACTGGTGGTAGATTTATTGAATTCGAAGGCAATGATAATTCGCATTGCATTCGATAATAAACGATTGCGGGGTGTAATTCATTTTGTTTTGGTCTCAAAAGTATCTTTCAACTAACTAGATATGGTTATAAATTATCAACTGCATAATAATAGAATGTATAAATTCGATTTTGTAAATATTACAAATTTACGAGCATATATACACCGTATATACAGTATAAGTATCTATATATTATACTATAGAATTAATTTGCCATCAAAAAAGCTCTTTTGGAAATGTGCTTTATGTATAATATACTATATAGCCGTCATACGCCTGACTTCGCCCGGGATTTTTATTTCTATTTCCCTTTAATGCTTTATGATAAATTGTATTATATTTTATTTTATTATTATTTTTGGCGTTAGATAAAAATTAAAATGGGTAGTATTTTAAATATAATATACTATATAGCTGTCTTACCAAATGTCTGTATATGCATCATGAAATAATGTATACGGTGTATGCAGTCATACACCGTGTAAAAGGTAGTTTTTTTTATCAAGCTTAAAGTAGCTGCTGGAAAACTCGAAAAATGTCATGTTTACAAAGTACCAACAAGAACCAATTATCTGTCTTTAGCGTACACACTCTAAAACTCCTCCTACACGACTCCTTCTGATCAAAAATTTGCTCACAGAGAAATGAAAAATATGAAATAAAATAAAAACAAACATCATCGTAAAATCAATAGCTTCCTCACTCCGTTTAGAACCGAATACAGCCTATAAATAACCGAGCTCTCCCGAAAATAAATTCTAGTTGCGCCACTGCATTCAACTCGATTAGAGTACGAGTACGGCCGGTGAGTTTAAGTATCATATTCGATATTCGAAATAAATCAGGACAGCTAGTTAGAGAACTTGTTGATACATTCCTTTAATAACGTATTTCGTAGGGTTCGTCAAAAATAACAATATATATGTGTGTGATCAGAGAAAAAAATGAAAATCATACTAAAGCATCTAAAAACACCATTCTTCAATAGTGATCTCCCTAGGGATCAGTGTTATGAGAATATATAACATCTATTCGTCGGCCCGTGTATAAATTTCATCTTCACTGTAACAAACTTTGTCAGACCTGAGTAAAATACCTATACGAAAAAGACTTATTTATTTATTTATAATGTATATGGGCATACGTCTTTTAACAATACAAAATACAAATTAATAAATATTGAACATAAATATTCAAATATTTGTAAAAATGTTTGGACAAATAATATTCAAACGTATTTATAATATCGTTGTAATATATATATATACCTATATTTAGTTTTTCGTGTTGTGACTTATGTCTTATGATAAGTAATAACACATTAGTCGTTCATTAACCAATGAAAATTTAAAACACATTTTAAAACATTTACTGGAATATTAAATAAGTATAGTGTTCATGAGAAATAAAATATTTTTGAGGTGTATTCCATAAGATACCTATACCAATATATAATTGTTAGAGTTGTGAAGTTAGTATTGCATTGTGAACCCAATTTTTCAAACCCTATCTAACAATATTCATATTAATTTGTTGACAATTATTGGAAACTTGTCGAAGTTCCTATTTTGTTTAGCCCGTGTTAAACTTTGTAATGTTAGGCGTGAAGTTTTTAATACTTATAGTTAGTCATTGAAAAATAAAAATAATGAATTCCAACAGTTTTCCAATAATGTCCAACAAGTATATTTGAACATTGTTAGATGGGTTTTAAACAATTTTAATAAAATTCTAACGCTAAGTGTGAAGTAGGCAAGTACGTATTACAAAGTTTAACATGAGATAAATTAAAAAGGGAGCTCGAAAAAATTCTAACAAGACTATTTAAATATTGTTGGATGGTTTTCGTATGGTTTTAGTTATTTATTTATTTATTTATTTTAAATTGTAATGCTAAGTATGAAGTAAGCATTACAAAGTTTAAAGTGGGATAAATAAAAAAGGGTGCTCCGACAAATTCCAATAAATTTCCGACAATATCCAACCAATCAATATGAATATTGTTGATTGCTTTGAAAAGTTCTACTAACAATGTAATGCCAATTTCGTGCCACTCTATAATTATTTCATCGATCACCATATACAGCTATAGGGCCGTCCCGAAGAAATATTTATGGGTGGGAGAGGATGTAAAATAATGCGACACTGTTCTTCATAACTGAAAATAAACAAAAAAGAAAAAAAAGTAATCTTTCCCCTCCCACCATTTCGGCGATTAAATACTGAATAAGTTATAATTTGCAGACTTCAAATTCCGAAAAATACTTCATTGCTGTATAATTGGCCGACTAAATTTCGAAATACTTCATTCTACTTCTCACCTCCCTCCCCAAACCCATGACGGCCCTTGCCATATATGTATATATGTATCGTGTAATCGTGGCAATAGTTGAATTCAGATTTCCGCAGAAATATTTGTTTTTCATTATTATCATATTGACATTGAATGTGTGACATATATAATATATTTATTTTTGCGTTACAAGCAAAACGTATTCATGCATTTTCCTAACGATTTATTGTATATTTCATTAATACCGACTTAACTGAAAACCTTACATTAATAATCATTTTTTGAGGATAATAATTTATTATATTTAATAATTTTCTTCGTGACAATACGAATGAAACAATCAACTGTTCGTTTTATATTATTTTTCATTCCGATAGATCACGAGTGAATTCAAATCATAAATGTATACACCAGTGCTCATTTTAATACCCTGCACATTATAATACATACATACCTATGTATAAGTAATGATAATTGACATCATTTCAACTCGTTAAACTTAAAATGACGTTACACACCCGAATTTTAAGGTGTTTTGTATAGGCAATTTTTATGAACTTTTAAGAAAAATGAAAATCCCGCACAATTTAAAAATGTTCAAATATATTTTTTAAGTAATTTAATAATAGTCTAGTGTCAATACCGTTTTTAATTGTCGTGTAATCACGATATTTGTTTAATAAAAAACACGTTTACGCATTTTTCATTTTTATATCAACTTGAGAATATATTTGTGTTAAGTTGAAATAAAAATAAATTATAAAAACAAAAATATCTAGGGATCGACAGAGCCGATTTTTAATATATTTTTTACAAGTTTTATGAGCTGTTAAAAAATAAAAAAACAATACTTTAACAACAGCTCATAAAACGTATATAATAAAAATGCGCATATCGAAAGTGGGCTATACATCATATCGCAGTCGCTGGCCAATGTTGTTAGCTAGAATTTGTTTTGTATTTCGTATTTTTCTAACATGTTTGTAAGGTGATAAAAATGAAAAATGCTATAATAATGCAAGGTCTTCGTTGATAAATCGTGGCCATCATAGGTTATAGGTCGCCCCAAGTCGGAAATGTTCACTTTTGACGTGCGATGTTAATATATTTTATTGTCTCGGGATTCGCGTACGCGTTTGCGTGAGATCTTTATGCGCTACGGCAGAGTCGTACGCGTAATACGCATGCGGCGGCGTGCAGTAAACGTCTGTCCAATGATGAAAATGATTATTTTATTTCATTTGCATTATTAGATATTATTATTTCATTTTCGTGACCAAGCGTTATCTGACTTTGTGTGGAACCGACCAAAATGCAAGGCTGGGCATTAACGAGTTAAAAGTTAAAATTAAGTTAAAAAGTCAAGTTAATTTTAATTAAGTTACTTAACGCGTTACTTTTTTTAAAATTGACTTTTAACTTAATAAGTTACTTTTTTATTAAACTTAACGTGTTAATTTCAAGTTAACTTATACAAAAGTATCTAAATTAAGTTAAATCGATGCACCGCTCACGCACACGCCGCGACGTTATTCGTTCACGAAATTAATAATATAAAATTAATAATTTTGTGTTATCAGTGTTTTCCAAAGTAATAAATATTAAATAATAATAATGTTTTAAAAATAGTAATGTATAACCGAGTATAAGTTGTTGTCGAATATTCATTTATTTTCACAGATGGAGAGGTTCCATTTCTAACGAAAATTTTGAAATGACTTTGTTGTTAAAATATAATAAAAATGTCTAATAAAAAATCAATTACATTTCGACTTTATAATTTAATTAATATTAAATATATACACATATAGTCACATAGATACAGGCTTATCTCATTTATATGGTACCTAAATAATATATGGTAACTTTCAACAATAATTTAGGCCGTGACTATTTTATTATTTATCATTTTTAGCAACACGGAGGTGTGAAACTGATATTATATTACACAGTTGCTTAAATAATATTTCATAGATCGCAAGTTTTAAAAAGACTATAGGTACTCAATTTCCATATAATATAATATAACTATTTTAAATGTATAGTTATTTTTATATCCTACATTTTTTTAGTAACAAGTCTTTTA
>JAIPRL010000603.1:0-27952 GCA_025469235.1 Pemphigus obesinymphae
ATAGAGTAAACCATGACTTGTTAATTCATAAACTTTCCGAAATTGGTTTAGCTGACCCCCTCTTATCATGGTTTAAATCCTTTTTGCATCAGCGAATACAATTTGTAAAATTTAAAAACTTTATTTCAACTCCTATACTTGTTTCATCAGGAGTTTCTCAAGGTGATCATCTTTCTCCATTTCTTTTTAACATATTTATTAATGATTCTGCTTTCTTAATAACTAATTCTAATATTCTTTTATTCGCTGATAACTCAAAAATTTATAAGACTATCACCTCTATAGATGACAATTTATTGCTACAAAAAGATTTAAATGCTTTTAATAATTGGTGCATTTCAAATGGCCTTATTTTGAATACTGATAAATGCTAGGTTATTTCATACTCTAAGAAACGGAACACATTTGTTTATAATTATTCATTATCAAACATAAACTTATTACGTTCCTCTCTAGTTAAAGATTTAGGAATTTTATTCGACTCTAAACTTTTATTTAATTCACATATATCATCAATCCAAAATAAAGCTCTATCAATTTTTGGTATGATAAAGCGTAACTGTTCTCAATTGAATGACCCCTTCACATATAAATGTCTATATACCTCACTTATCCGTTTCGTTCTCGAGTATGCTCCATTAATTTGGGAAAATAATAGCATAGGTCATACCAATCAAATCGAAAAAAATCAAAATAATGTCCTCCGCTATATATGCTATAAATGTAATATATTTAGATCACCTCATTCTGGTTACGAAAATATTTTAGGAATTTTAAATTTAAAACCTTTAGAATTACGCAGAACTCTTATATATAACACGTTTATTTTCAAAATTGTTAAACAATGAGATAGACGATTCATACATACCAATCCTACTAAACTTCAAAATTAATAAATATAATGTTCGTAATAATAATTTATTTTATATTCCTCCTACTTCCAAAAATTATACTTTAAACAACCCAATTAATATTTTAATGTCTAAGGGCAATAATCTTAATATATTATTTAAGTAATTTAATTCTAACACTTTTTCTTCTTAATTGTATAAAAACTTATTATTCATGCATTTATACAATTTATCTTCTTTTAAATCTATTTAAGTATTGTTTTATATTGTATTATTTTTATAACTTCTATTTTATATAATGTAATATGGTAATTGTACCTATATTATGTTGTTACTATATTACTGTATATTGTAAATTGGACTATTAGTCCGTAATTATTAATTAATAAATAAATAAATAAATATGAACAGATTTATCAACTGGAAAAAATACTAGCATTCTAACAACTCAAAAAATCGAAATTAACCCCAAAACCGATATGATCCGTGATATAGATCAAGTTATCCAAACCTTCACCGAAAAAATTCATCAAGCAATAGAAAATAGTATCTACTCCCCCAATTATAAAAACTCAAATAGGAATATGCTTCCACCCGAAATTTTGATTGAAATCCGTGATAAAACCCGCCTCCGACGAGATGGCAACGGACCCACGATCCAAAATTGAAGAAAACCTTAAATGCAAAAATTGATTTTATCAGATTCATCCTAAAAACCCACAAGCAGGACAGTTGGGAAAAATTTTTAGACTCCATGGAGCTTCAGGGGAACCAAATATATAAACTTAACAAAACTCTCCTGAACAAACGTCTGACCTCCCATCCCCTGGAGGGCCCTGATGGTTTATCCTACTCAGAACAAGAAAAGGCGGAAATTTTCGCTGATATCTATGAAAAATAATTCTCCGAACCCTCTGGTCCTGTTCTCCTGGATGCAAATACACAGATCAATGCTCTGAAGAATACTAAGATTTCTAACTCTAAAATATTCACCTCCCCAGGCACAGCCCATAATCTGATTTTCGATGTTGTTAAAAATAAAGCTCTGGGAACCGATCAAATTACGAACATAGCTATAAAACTCCTTCCAAAAAATCACATTTTACGTTTAATAAAAATCTACAACGGCTGCCTCAAAAATTGTTATTTCCCAACAGCTTGGAAATCCGCATCCATAATAACAATTCCCATACTGGGTAAAAATCACCGTCATCTTGCTAACTACAGATAGCCCTTCTGTCTTCACTCTCCAAAATATTTGAACGTATTATCCTAGAGAAATTACACAACATCATCGCCCATAAATTCAGAAGCGAACAGTACGCCTTTTGGACGGGTCATTCTACAACCATGCAACTGTGTAATTTAGTCGACTAAATTAGCCAACATTTTGACCAGAAAGAACAGACGGCGGCGACATAGAGAAGGCCTTCGACTCCGTTTCGTATGATGGTCTCCTGTATAAACTTTTAAAACTTGAAATGCCAGTAGAATTGGTCAAACTCATTGAATCTTTCCTAGATAACAGAAAATTCACAGTCCAAGTCGATAACGTAAAATCTTCACCCCATCCGGCCCTAGCAGGTGTTCTACAGGGATCCTGCCCCTCACCAACTCTCTTCAACATCTATATCAATGACATGCCAGTAACTGATCAAGCAAAAGTGTCCCTTTTTGCAGACGACACGATGTTTTTCTCGGCCAATAAAAACGGTAAGAGAGCGCTATAGCGTCAAATTAATTTAGCCTCTGATTGGTTCCGTACTTGAAGATTAAAAATTAACCCCACAAAAACTATCGCAGTGCTTTTTGAGCGAACGCAAAGAACAAAGCTGTAGCCAATCATAGTGTGAAATACCCCGACACGTGATCGCATCAAGTAAAGTATTTCGGGGTCACCATTAGCCGAAATCTAAATTTCAATTCCCTTGTAAAAGATATAGTCAAAAAAACCACTCGTATATACGGGGCATGTTGTACCTGGTCTTAAATAAGCGCAGCCCGCTGCCACTAACCACCCGCATCAGATATACTAGACATACTGTCGATATATCTAAAACCGTCACATTGGCGCCGTATTGAGGCCGTCCAAATCTACCAAGGAATGTCAATCTACCTCCGAAACGAAGTCCTACTAAACGAATTTAAAACCCAAACTGTGGAAAAGCACATCCGAGATTAATCCCGTGCAATGTTTCACCGAAATCTCATCTTAAGCTATGCCTATATTCGTGATTTGGGTAAAAACACAAAATCAATTCAAATCAATACAAAACCCAGACCACGGTTATGGACCCTAGTCAACGTGTAGATTACTCAAATTGTAGCCAAAAATTAAAATAAATAATAAAATATTTCAAGCAACACATACTCCTTGACTAGCATAGACTTAATGTCTGGAATAATTAAAAAGCCTAAAGGCTTGTCGTATTTTCAATACAATGCAATACGAACGCACCCCATTTTCCGATTTCATTTTCTCTTCTTACCAAAAGAATCGAAATCGGAAATTTACCCTGACGTGTGGTGGCATTGTAACCTATAGCTTTATAATAGCGGTATATCAATCTACCTACTACACTAGCCCTACTCTTTATCTATCTTACTTTCCCCTGACCCCTACTTATTACAAGTTATGTCAGTTCCTAAAGGTCACTACTTCTTATAAGTTATACCAATCCGTCTCTCTGACCGCTACTTATTACAGGTTATCTCCCTTCTTGATGTACCACCAATGCTGAAGGAAGAATCAGCTACCAAGGAGCAGAGAGAGGACCGTTTAATGTCGGCAGCTAGAAGCAAGCTTCCCGGGCACCTGCAACCCGTTCGCCGGACATCTTCAACCCGTTCGCCGGATACAACAACCGGGCCATCCCGATTTTTGTTGTTATGGGCTAGAAGTACATATTTATTTACATTTTTTGGGGTGATTGAGCATCCACAATTGGTAATATACACGTCGTATCAAAATCTACCGTTTGTCGCATTCTCGGGCAATTTGTGTCCGATGCTTTTGGCCACATCAAGAATTTTCTTCCAACTTCGCTCCTTGTCTATATGGGTATATTATTGGAAAATCCACCAAAAATATTTGTTTATATTCTTTAATTGTTTCTAATATTATCCGATTTGTTATTTTCGTCATTTTTAATAAAAATATATACAAAAAAAAAAATAAATAAAAATAGGCGTACCTATAAGAAAAAATGTTCGTTTTACTACTTATCACTATAATTTTCATCACACTTGTGAAAATAAAAGCTGCCGACTTGTAAAACTGATATTATCGATAAATGTATTTTTGGCTGGTTAATAATTTTATGAAACTAAATAATTTCGTTTTGTCCATTTTCACTCGTTAATTATCACTTGTAATTCGTTAACTTGTTTTTTTTTTTATAAAACAGACCTCTGGTCCGTTAATTTCTCCGACTTGTAATATTTTTAACTCATATATTCTGCGCATATGCAACACAACTGTTTTTTTTCAAATGGGGACTCCTTATTTTTATCATCATATTCAGATTCGTCGAATTGTTTCAAATCATTTTGATGTCTCAACTTGTATTCGAAATCTCATTTGGTCAATTTTGGTTCAGTTTTCATTTCATTTCTTTCTCTTAAATACTCATATAACAATGAGTAGAATAAATAGTATATTGAAATAATAATAAAAATAAATAAATTACTCGATCAATTTAAATTATTCAATAAACACCGAAAAATGTCTAGTTCTGGAATTTTTTTTTTATTGTAGTAGTACTATACATAGGTCACCTGAAACGCTGTTTTCGATGTTTCGAAAAATCCAGACAGCTCTGCTTATCTATTAGTATTCTCGTGATTTTTGTGTATGTACAGGTGTATCTTTACGATTCTAGGGGCCTATTCGTCGGTGTTTCAAAAGACGTGAAACACGGACGAACGGAATACGGAAAAATCGTACGCCGACAGTAGAATAGTCGAAAAAGCCAAAAGGAAAATATTTACGGTGAGACGATAAATTGGTGGGACATAGGTAAGATTAAAAATCGATTAAGTTATTATTAAGTTATTTATATATTAAAATCTAATATTTAGACATCTAGTGGTAGTTATACTAATTATTCCTTGAATTGCAATTTTTAAAAATATTGTCGAAATTCGGAAATTTTATATTTATATTAATAATTGTCAGATACGATTGTCGGCTGTAGTGCCCACAATTGTTTTTAATCAAGGTGCATTTGGGAAAAAAATTATTAAAAAAAAAATCGATATTTTGAGATTAGATCTTACCTACATGACGTGCCCCCCTCCAGCTCGATTAAATGACTAGTGTTATCTAGTGATATATTTTTCTACGGTGTACTGGTGCGGTTCATAATGATAACCAATAAATATCATACAATTATTATTTTAAAAATAAATTAAAACATATTAGTATACAGTTTTTAGAAACGTATGGTAAGAGTTATTTAATGTTATTTTATTATAAAATTAACTACTTAAAAGTATTAGCTTTTTTTTTTTTTTTTTTTCTGACAGCTGACATTTATTTGTGTTTCTTCGACATGTTCGTCAGATGATTTCATTGCAATACCTTATGCCTTATGTCAAACGTGTACTGTGTACACACATAATAATATAATACCTATGCATTATTAGTCATTACATGACTATATCGATCATCGTAAAAATGTTATTATTATTATTATTATTATTATTATCATTATTATTCAAAACCGGATTACCGGATAGATTTATAGTTATTTAGAGTTTTATCATTATTTTTATTTCGTATATTATATTGTATGCTGTATGCGTATAGAGTCATTATTAATGTTTTTCGTTTCGTTTCACATATTATTATACCTATATTATTATTACCTACGTAAGTAGTACTATACTATGGTTAATGTTTATGGTAGTACACCCGTATACCATTATTACCGTAAAATTATCGTCAGGCAAATACCGTTTGACAATAATGTGTATATATGTGCCGATAAACATGCAGCAACCATTATAATATTATTCTTATTGTACTCGGTAAAAATGCCAACACAAATCTAAGTAATGTTTTTTTTTTAAACTTCTATCGAATATTAATGTTTTTGATATTTTTTTTTTCCGATTTATTAGTGTATCTTCATATACATTAATTCCTTAAGAGGACGCTACACACCCGTTATTTCCCCCCCCCCCAAAAAAAAAAAAACTGTTTTGAGAGAAATAAGGTTTCTCAGACTGTAATTATTATAATTAAAAACCAACATTTTTACACAATATAGTAGATAAAGCTATCTGTGTTCTATTGTGCTCTTTTTTCAAAAATATTAAATTATAAACAAGTTTAAATTTATTTTTAAAATACCTTTTTCTTTGGTTTTTTTCACAGACGGTATAACATCAGTTCTATTTGTGTAATAGATATATTCTTGTATAAAAGAACGACGCTAAAATACAAATAATTTTGTCTACTATATTGTGTTTTTATTTATAATTACAGCCTTATTTCTTGTAAAACGGGTTTGTTCACAAATATCGTGATAACGCAACAAAAAAAAGTGGTACTGATATAGATATATTTCTTAATTACTTTTAAAATGAATTTAAATATTTTTAAATTACAATAATTCCATTTTTCTCAAAGTTCATAAAAATTACCAATACAGAACTCCTTAAAAATCGCACGAGTGGCGTCCTCTTAACACCGTGGCACAGTCGTAGGCTGCAGATAACCTGACATGTTCGTGGAGAAAAAATCTGGGCTCGGGCGGGTTCTCAATATTTTTGGGCAAAAGTTTACACGAAGGACATTTTTTTTTTTTTTTTATAAAAACATAAAATAATCAAAAAAAAAAAAAGGTCATTCGTTCATTCCGTAGAAATGTCTTTTGCGTTCGTTTCTTACACGAGAAGTGTATTTTCTTGAACCCTTCCTCTCGCAATAGGTGAGCTCAGGCTGGTAATGTGAGGACATGTTTGAAAATGGAAAAAAATTTTCAACGTCCACCTCAGAAAACGGGATAGGTTTATCAACGTGTTAATTAATCCGATGGAAATATTTTTGGTCTAATTTATTCGACTTAAGGTGAGTTCACAGCTCGCGTCGTTTTGTGTCATATTGCATGACGTATGGTTCACAGCTAACCGCGTCGTGTTACCATATCATTGATACCAATGCATGAATCATTATCACAGGACATTGTTTCCTCGGGTTTCTTTTCTTATTTTTCGTGCCCTTTTAAATATGTTAAATTATTGTAAACGTTACGTCGTTATGTTTTGTTTTGTTGTTTACTGTTTGGTTAATTTCTTAAAATATAAACATTGATGACATCGGTAATTAGTAAACAGTGTTGATCTCATACGTCATGACCAGAACATTTCCACTGTGCGATAGCCGCGGTATCGTTTTAATCGACACGATCTCAATTTCTAATCGCATTTGAATGAGCCAATCAATAGATAGCATTTCATCCGACACGGTGAACTGTGAACCCACCATTTTGAGTATTAATTTTATTTTTCGTTGTGTTTAATTCGGATTTTAAAATACCTATATTAGTTTTATTCAACCCGCAACGTTGATAGGGTGACATCAATTTTGCAGAGATTTTATTATAAATAGTCCTATATAAAATTTCTAAAAATTATCATTATTTTTATTCTTATAAAATAAAAGTAAAATACAAATTTGTTTTTAAAACAATGTATTATTTTCAGTTATCACTATTTCATTAAGAATATATAATATCCTATGCGAGATGCGACATTATCAAATCGCCGACTATGAATTTTGAGCACGAAAAAATAATTTCTGTATTGAGCTAGATTATGATCTAGGAGTTTTGTAAATGATAAAAGTAAAACAGTTATGCAGCAGTCAATATCTTTATATTTAATATATAAATAATATATAATCTATATAATTATATTAATTATTTCTGTAATTTTAGGCAATTTATAAAATAATATAATTAATGTTTTTTTCCTGTTTTTTTTTTTTTCTTGTAAGATATATAAGTATTGCCGTACTGATTTTGCATTTTGGGATTATAATAATTATAATATAATTAATAAAACGTTATTTGATATTTAATATTGTTAAATCCATTATATAATTAATAGTTTTAAATCGTTTTTCAAATGCAATAGTGTAGATACCTATCTGTAAAGTCCAAAAAATAATACTATCTCTATTCTGTCCAAAAACTGTGAAAACAGTGATGATAGATCGACCTTCATAATCTTTTTAATGATTATCTTTTCCATGCACTACGCTGCGCTAATATTTTTTTAATTTCACTTTCAGAAATCGATAGAAAAACAATGATTTGTCAACAGATTTATTTACACACCCAATCACAAAACATAAAATCGGCATTTTGAAATAAATGAATAGGGAACTTTAAAACTATAATTATCATTAATTTGTTGGACTACCAGATAGTGATAAGAAATATTTGATAGGGATATACTATCAACACTAAAACGATCAATTCATGAAAATATTATGATACTTAGAATGATATTTTTCTCGGAAAAAATTAATTTATGTTATTTTGTACATATTTATCATTAATGAAAATAATTTAAATTTTAGTAAACTTCAAAAAACTCTAGAAATTGAAGACTTAGACTTAATAAACACAAAATTAAAAAAAAAAAAATTAATTTATGAAATAGCTATTTTGGTTTAACAGGTAAAAATGATTAAATAATTGAATTAACAATATTTTATTGATATCTTTTTTATTGTTAAAAATAATATATACAAATATTTTTTCTAGGTTTAGCTGAATGGAAGGTATAAGGATCTTATAACAACTTTTTAAAAACAAAAGTAAATTGAAGCAATTTTATAATAATCCATTTTCATAAAAAAAAAAACAATTTTTAACCATTTTATCTATCTAAGATTTTAAATTTCATTCTTTTGAAAAGTAAACTATAGTTTATTGTTTTAGTCAACTAGTCAACTACAGTTTAGAAAAGGGAAGTAGTGCGTGGGAAAAGTTAAAACATTAAAAACCTTCGAGATAAAAAGATAAAACTTCAAATTTTGTAAAAAATATATTTACCTATATTTTTAATTTTTTTTTTTTTTTTTAATGTAGGTATTATATTCCTAATGAAAAATTTTTCCTATTAACATATAATAATATTTTATTAGTTATCATAATTTTAATACATACCTTTCTATTCGCGTGTGCGGATAAATTTCACATGTTTTGCTAAATAACTAATAATAAAAATGGTTACGATTTTGTCTTTAATGTTTTTATTTTCAACTAAAAAATTGATTTTTACATGTTTTATATATTATTATAATATAGTATATGTATTGCTAACAAAACTAGTGTATACAATATTATAGATTAATTTATTCGTACATAATATACACAAATATATAAGGACGTATAAAATACAATGTAATAATTTATGTAAAATGTAACAAATTAATATACAAAAGGAACTAATTTTTATGCAAAATTAAAAAATAAATATCTTAATTATCGTGTATACAGTTTTGATTAATATTTTACGCGTATTTGTTCGCTCTTATAATTGATATATGCAAATATCAATAATTTTTTTAATCTGTTCACAGTTTCGTATACAAACAATTAATTTACAAAATAAAAATGACAATTATAATAATAATAATAATAATAATAATAATAATAATAATAATAATAATAATAATAATAATAATAATAATAATAATAATAATTAATAATAATAATAATAATAATAATAATAATTAGAATAATAATATAAGAATTTAATTGAAAACTGCGTTTTATCTGTACATTGGATCAATCATAGACTGGTATTAACTAAATAGATTGAGTTTCGAGTGAAAGATTTTCAGATAACATGTAATAAGCATAAATGTGTTTTATGGAGGAGAACATAAGTTTCAACACGTTCGTTCTATTGTATTGTGATTATATCTATGATAATATTACTTCTGTTATCACATTTTGTTTAAAACGTTATGATAACAATCAGAATATTCATGGATTAAACAGTTAGTATGAAATTTTTTTTTCACAATATCTACTTCTTTATCACATCTTGTATACGAGTATTACAATAGATAGGGGGTGAGAATGCACAGTCAATAGTTAATATATGACTATGAAGACGACGCTATGGCAATTCAAAGCATTAATGTTAAATGAACGTATATAATATTATATATATAATTTATAATATAAATTAACTTTGACCGAATTATTGAAACGAGCGAATAATAATCGTGCTTCTTTCGAGAGATACGGCGTCCCCGATTGTTTGACTAATATGATAAATATATTATCATAATCACGTTTCGGGTTTTAGTCGTTCATTTCCATAGCCTGAAACAAATATGTCAAACAAATCATTTTAATAAACAATAAAACAACGCTATTATGGTAATAAAAAAAAAAAAACAACAACAACAAAAAAATCGTTTAATAATTATGTTATTTACGCAAACGATATTGTTGGTTAAAAGTAGGAGTCAAAACACAAGAGCTTCTCACAGCAGCAAGACACGCGGTGTTACTATTCATCATGATCATAAAATGTTTTAATATAATATGGCAATGTTTTCCGATTTCACGGTCTTGGATATTATTAATTTTATATTCTAAGCGAAGTGAGTAATATATTGGTTTTGTAACGATGTGATTTTTCTTTATATTTGTATACAGTTCTCTAAAGTGTAGAGGAAAACAATCTACCTTTTATAACCAAAAATGTTTATAAATGGGAAAATAACAAACAAAATTGTCAGGATTACAGATTTTATTTTATTTTAGGTTTCTAAACATACGTTTAGATACCTTATAGATATCTTCAATGTGTCTGACTACCTGTTATAGTTCCTAGTACATAAGTACGTGGACCATTGCTGATTAAATTTGGTTATTAGGGAGATAGATTTGTTTTGTTTAATAATAAGTTTTAAATTATTGTTTTAAATACGTTTAGAAACTGAGAATTTAGCACGTTCGCAGAGTAGGACTTCCTAAATTATTTAATAATATTATTAAATATAAAAATAAATATAATATATTATATAAATACAATAATTATTTGAAATTATGGTGGAAATTTGTCTATTCTGACATTAGTTCTCGTGCAGAATAGTGTATCTATTATTATTATTTTATATTTGAATGCAAAGATAAATCATTGTATTTTAAAATCGATTCTGGGTGAAGTTCGGTATAACATTATTTTCAAAAAATTACCTTTGACCTTTAAATAGCTAATGAAAAAAAAAATCGGTTACCATAATTATTTATTTATTTTCCCATTTGTAACCATTTATCGTTATAATCTGTAGTTTTCCTTTACGCTCAAGAAAACTACTTTTACCTCAAAACTCTTATTCGACTCCTTCTTCTTATAGTATAGGTACAGAATAATTCTTACAATTATTGTAAAATTATTAAATTTAATTATTCCTAGTCAGCTCGGAACCTTAGTGTCGATATTGTTTCTATAATTTATTTTAAAAATTATTGTATAATATGTAAAGTAACTAATTATTTTTTTATGTTTTTTTTTTTTAAATAATTATGTATTTAATTTTATGTATACCTATATGATATACAAAACAATATTATTTTATAAATTTTTATAATAATTTATAATAATTATATTAAGTATCTTAAAAATAAGATGAGATTAGAATTAGTTAAAAATATAAAAAAAGTTCAAAAATATTGTCTGATTTTTGAAAATTAATTTCACTCTCAAAAATACATTTCGATCTGTTTTGGATTCTCGGGGCATACTATAAATATAATATACTTTATAAAAACAACTACAAAATAGAGAAGTGTTTTTGATGTATTGTGAAAAAGTAAATATAATAATGAAAATATTTAAGAAAATTATTATTATTATTATTTTTATAAGTAAACGTTTAATAATGTTTAATATTGATTGAAAAACAAAAGTGGAATATGTCTAGACTGTAGAGTTCTAGATATTAATTTAAAGGAATTTGGCCGTTTTTTCTCTTACTATTATTTCTTTATTAAATTAAATCAATAGTAATCGGATCGGAACACTGCCACGGAGGTTCTGAAGGGGACATCAATTTCAATTAATTGTATTACACTATATTACACATTATTGTTGAAACTGTTACCGCCTTCAGCGTCGTTACCTGTTTAAGACGGTAACCGTGCGTGACCTAACAACTAGTTATTGTCCGATCATAACTCCTTATAATGTCCATCTCCTCTATATATATATATATATATCTTGTTTCGACGCAGTAGGTAGGAACACATCACTGTATACGGTTACTGTTTAACACGTCGGATAACGGCAAAACATTGTCTTGATATAATTGTCAGTTAAATGGTTGACAATGTGTAAACAATATAATATTATTATAGAGAAATTGTGTGTGTTTGACAACATTTTCCTCAGTAAAGAGCAAAAATGTGTACTTACTTTAGGCATAGGTGCCTTTTACCATAACACGTAAAGCGAAAAATATTCGGGAAAAATCATACGAGAAAAATACTGCTCAAATTGAAAACGTGGAATTTATGTGAAACCTAAGGCGCAAACATGAAGTAAAAAACCAAACGACGACAATAAGAGGTTTCGTGAGAAAAATGTACAATGCAATTTATTGGTGATAATCTTTATTTGTTTATATTTTTCACGACACGTTTTTTAATTTAATCGAATTTTTATGGAAAATCTTGTGAACGTTTTTTTTTTTACATTATTCCGAATTTATGTATTACAGACATTAACATAATCTCTATATTATGTACGTATAGTAGTACACACTTTTTACATTTTCGGCTGGGTCTATATTATATATTATGCTCCTTCCTATAGAATTATAATACTATTACCGTGTTGCGCCAACCGTTAAAACCGTTCTGTATTATGGATTCGATGTTTATGTTATGGATTTCTCAAGTATATGAATAGATATACGCAGTCGAACAATAATTATTGTTCTATATGGAAACACAGAACTTTTATAAAAACTAAATGGCACCTATATAATTCCATCCAATAATATTATATTTCCGAAGGTTACAAAACGTTTAGTTACTCCATGTTCAGCAACTATTGTTAGAACCATATTAATTAATGGACCAATAAAAGTCATGTGTGCTAAAAGTAAAAACTGTTTAATAATGTTCGTATAATAACTAGGTCGTTTAAAGTGAGTAACTTTCGGATTTTTTTTTTTTTATATATATATTATATTGTATATATTTATTAAAATTATCTGTCGAATTCTTCATCTGTTGCGGTGTGCCGTTGTAAATAATTGTAAACATATACATTTAAACTATGGATCACGTCCACTGTCATGTTTTGGTCGTTCTAACGTTGAGCCAGAGAAACAGAAACAGGAGTCAGGAAAATCATGCGGATTAATAATAATTTTTACTCTGACGATGTATATTATCAAACGGTTATTATTGATCACAGACGAACAATTCATAGACATACGATTGAAAGAAAAAATCAGAATAATATTCATTCCACTCCCAACATTCGTATCTCCATTTCTTTCACTCGATGATCATCTCGGACTTCTCGTGATTTCTACGTCCGACGGTTGTAAACATATGATTTATCAATATCTTGATAAAAAAAAAAAAAAAACCGAAAATCGTCACTACAAATCTTACGCTACGCACGTTTGTCGGAGACGCGAATGAACGGACGACAACAGTTTAAAAAGGAATCGTTTTGCGAATAAGGACTGGTCGTCGGATGCGACGGCGACACATTTAGCAACGCCGCGCCGCGGCCGCCGCCGGACCGTGATGATGACGAACGTGTGCTAGTCGCAGTCGCGTGTGTGGTCGCGGTACGATCAAAACTGACGACGATGACGGTCAATGGTGCCCAAAACGGAGTTTATATCGTTATAAAACGATAATAATATACTATTACGGGCGTAGGAGTAATGATATATTATAACTGAAATGTCTCTCTCTTTTTTTTTTTTTTTTTTTTTTTTTTTAAATCTCTAGCTCATTATTTGTTACCGAGTAAAGTTAAAAATCGTTTATTTATTCGGGCAATGATAAGTTTATTATAGAAACAAATAAATAAAATAGGTTCTAAACACGTGTGTTGAAATGAGATAACACGTATGCAAGTCCCTAGTTTCTATCATATAGGCATATTATATCTAAGCTAATTAACTTTGCCAAACACCCTACCTGACTTCCGTCTACGATACATTCTGCCTAGGTAAATATCATGGAAGTGAAAACAAAAACACTTATACAATTAGTATCTAAACAAATATTTGATATTGATACGTGATTTACCTATATGGCGTTATTAGTTCATTTTTATTGTATAACCGCTGAAAACAAAATGATTGCCATCGACATAATTCGCCCGAAGAAAGCATTTCTTCTAACAACTAACATTAATTATTCCACGGTTTTATACTTACAATCGCAACTTATTGTTAGATTACAAGTTAACAGCCAAAATACAGTACATTATTTTGTATCATGTAGGTATGTCTATAGTTTCCACACTTTATAAAACCTGGTTATAATATTGTAACTGGACAAGGGCCAATACCTGATATGGATCTAATATAATTTTTAAACACCATTAGCTCATAATTGATAAATAAAATGCACAAAATTAAAACAAAATCTCTTGAAAATAACGGGTTTTTATATAGACTTATTTGTGTCAGAGCAAATTCTGATCCATGATCATTATTTAGGATATTAGTTTTATTTACAACTTTTGATAAATCATACTAGGTATTTGAATAAAAATATTGTATAAAATGAAAATTTATTGAAATTGAGATCACTGATTTAAATTTAAGAAAAAAAAAACGAACTCAATATGGTTAAGTGAAGTGTTTACTAACCGCGTAAAATTTAATTAAGAATATATTACTTAAAAAGCTTGTACCTACCTACGGCAACACTAAAAACATGTACATTTATCAATAACACAACTCACAAGTTATCAGCCCCCGAGGGCTGGAAATGATTATAGCTCAGTAAAATGTGACTCGTTGACTTCAACAAAGTGACCAAACATTTCCGTTAAAAAGGTAGTTTTTAATTACGTATAAGAAAACTACAGGGACAATCAATAAATTACCTCTGCAAAGTAACATCTAGAACGAACTTTCGGAGTAGATCTCTACTCTAAAAATCCTTTACCCGATAAATTGTTTCCGAAACACAAATACACGTATTGTTTTATTCGGGCAACAAATTTTGGCCTTCAAGTCGTGGAAAAGCACGATCTGCACTACTCGTGCGGCCGCCTATATATGACGTATGAGCGAATATCCTAAAAGAATATATAGCCATTATAATATGTACCTACAATATAATATTGTTTTATATAACTTTTTTTTTAATAAGAATATATATATTTTTTAATATGGCTTAATAGTAAAAATCACAAAATTGTATTATTGCATTTAAATGTATGTTATTTAAAAAAAATTTCATTTTTTTTTTTTTTTGTTTTTTTCAAAATAAGTTCGCAGTGTAAACATTTACAAACAATTGCTGGAAAAAGGTTAGTGTTATTTTAGTTGGCTATTCCAACAAGCGTACACAATATAGTACGTTAAATTTATATAATAATGTACACTCGAATGAAACCGAACAGACCGTTCAGAATTTCGGGATTGGGTGAAAAAATACAGAAAGCCGTAAACTCGGCCATTCGGTCGGGTCCGCGCTCGTACAGTATAATAATAATAATAATAATAATAATAATAATAATAATAATAATAATAATAATAATAATTCGCGTAACGGGGGCGGTGGTATTTAATTTCGCTAAATCGTACGCTAAGCAGATTATATTATTATATAGTGGAAATTAATAAAGGAAAAACGGCGTGAAAACACATTATTATATTGTCACAGATAACGAGCTTTATTAAATTTGACTCCCTCTCGGCTCGCGCACATACACACACGCCACCCCCCCCCCACAAGTGTAGCAGCGGCAGCCTGCAGTAGCCCTCCTCCTCGGAATAATAATAAACCGAATCCATTGTTTACCCCCGTGGCGGAGAAGACGACAGTCATTGTTGTGCGACTTGCTTCTCGTAATACATTATACCGGTGTGGGGGCGATGACACGACTGTACAAGTGTTTCGGGTGATAAGCGTATTATTTATAATATTGGAGTGGTTTAGATTTTCAAAAGTCTATAATAACGCGGAACATTATGCAAATGCGCGTGTTGTTCGCGTAAAAACGGGACGCCCGCGTTCTGTAACAGACGATTCGTCACGCTGCGTTCTATGCGTTCCCCGAAAGACTGGAAAATTCCGGATGGAAAACTACTGCGCGCGAAATCGGGTACACTCGACAGCAACAGTACGGTGTATGTTCCGCATAAAAGTTGACAAGAATCAATTCCGTCCGACCAAACGTTTTCGGAAATTTCACACATATCTAACACGTTTTCCGTTTTAATTTCCCCCCCCCCTCCCCGTTATCAAAACATTACCAAAACATAACATTCAATCATTCGGAATTATATGAAATTAGAAGTATGATATTTAAATTTAAAGGTCTGCCGATACCACCCAGAAAAAAACAAATCGAACACAACCTTAAAGGGATGCTATACCCGCATTTTCCGTCTCCGTCCATCTAATTGGCAATATAGCAAAATTATACGACGCGAAATTGAAATTATGGCATTTTGGTTAGATTTAGAGCTGAAACACCTATTATTAAATTTAACGGGAAGAATAATTTCGAGTGATCGTCATGGGCTTTTTATAAAATATTGTCAGAAAAAAAAGTTACGGCATTTTTAGTTTTTGATATTTTTAAATAGCTTTAACTTTTTCGTCAGACGATACCTATTTTACAAAATTCCATTGAGGTTCACTCGAAAATATTCCTCGCTTCAAATTTTGTAATAGGTGTTTATACTCTAAATTTAACCTAAACGCCAAAATTTCAATTCTGCGTAGTGTGATTTTGCTACCTATATTATCTGTTAGATATAGACAAGAGACAACAAATGCGGGTGTAACATCCTCTTAAATAGACGATTTTTGTGTTTGGTCCGCCTCGAATTTGGTCTGCGATACGCCTTGCTCGATCGTATCACACTAAACATTGATTCGCTCCTGCTGTTTACACCGAAACCTTAATGCGGATTAAACGCTTGGCACGCGTATCATCAAGTACACGGTGTAAACCAAGCCAATATCAAAGTCGTCGATTGCAAAATATCATCTCTCGGAAAAGCGAACGGCGCGTCGTGTATACGCGAGAAGAACACGCGTGCGGGTTTTCATCTTGTGCCGTGCAAAACGGGTGGCCAAGAGTGGTGAATGTTACGGAGAGTTTTAAAAATCGATTGTTTATTATTTTATATAAGTGAAATTTTTCGGATGTCATTCAGTTATTTCCTACGAGTCTACATATCAAAATCCAGATCCATTTGATTAAATAGATAATAATCAATTTAAGATGATTTGAATATCTAGGTAATATAAGTAACTGCAGTGCCTACATCATGGATATCATGTTTTTATTAGCGTATTGTATTGTATTGTTTTATAATTTATTTCAACAGAAAAACAAAATAAAAAATACTTTATGTCCAACTATGTAAGGTTAGTGTATTCACAGGAAGGCATAATTTCCTAGGAATATTATATACCTTACGCTAATCTTTTTAAGGGGTTCTGTATAGGCAATTTTTATAAAGTTGTACCATTTTTATTGTTGTGTTATCACGATATTTGTTAAAAATCGCATTCACGCTCTATAACTACAACTTCTCTCTTTGTTATCTCAAGAGTCAAAATGTATGCAAAATATGAAAGATGAGAATATTTATTGTACTCAGGTGTAGAGTTTTTTTTTTCAATATGTTTTTTTAAAAACCTAAAATCCGTGATTCAAAATCGTAAAATTGTAAAATTTAAAAAAACAAAACAATTAAAATTTTAACTGAAAAAACGCTACGGCATAGTAAATATTCTCTCATATTTTGTATAAATTTTGACTGAACGTATATTTTAATACCGCTAAAATTGGTGTGTAGTATCCTCTGAAGTGCATGACTGTTGCCAACTATTTAATATTTTAAACATAAATCCTAAATATGTTATTTTAGATTTATGTGTATTTATGGTGTAAACTGTATTATTATATTCATTAGTTACAGTGTAATTATTTGCAATGATAGAGCAAAAGGTGGTTATTTGGAAAAAAAAATTGGCGATTTAAGTAAAAATATAATAGGTATATGTATCATAATTTAAGAGTACGTAATATAATATCATAGGTAATACCTATACCGCATTTCTTATATATTAAAAATAAATAAATACATTTCCAAAGTACCAAGCAGGAACAAAGAAGCTTTAGGTATATATGAACAAATCTTCAAACAAACCAAGTAAATTGAACCAACCGTTTATCACATAGGTATGTAAAATCGAATATATTCAGTTTTGATATTCATCTATATAATTTTTGGAATATAATTATTATCTACTATTTATTTTTTACATTTTGTACTAGGTACTCATAGATTATTTTAAAAAATTCTTCTATATTATGGATACTAATGTATTAATACTTTGCAGTAATTATAATATATCGTGCAAGAAAACAATTAGTTTTATAATTAATATATTTAACTACCTTAATTATATGCTGAAATAATCAAAAGAATATACAAATACTATATTACTATAATTTGTATACCTATTGCCTGGATGCATGAATAAATTATAATTCTTTGTTGTATACAAAATATATTTCCAAAAATAAATTCAAATATAAACAACACAACCGGTATTTAAGATATAATTATATAATGGTAATTAATTTAAGTTTAAATTTAATGTTAAGAGTTAAATTATACTACCTTATATTTTTCAACGACAAACACGTAAATAACAGAAAAAATCGATATTTTCTACATCAAGTAAAAATAAAATTTAAATCACTATTCCTAATGGATTATATAATTATAAATAATTGACTAATAATGGAGTCTAATAGGATTAATTTCATAATTTAATCAATTTTTTTAAGGTACAAGGACTGCCGCATACTTTGATTTATTAAATATTTCTGGGAATGTATAAACTATAAATACGGCGGGGAAGCAATTTATTAGAAATAAGCAAAAAAAAAGTCACTGATCAATTTTTTTTTAAAATCCTATTTTACTACAATTTTTTGTGAACTAAAAGGGGGTAATTGCCTCCCTTCGTATACATCCTTTTTACATTTAGTGGTGAAATTACTTTATTATGTGAATTAGGATCTATTGAATACATCATCAAGTATGATACATAATAATTAGCGTTATCATTAAAATGTAATACATTTTTCCATGGTCTTTTAATGATTTAGTAATTAGAGTATTGAAATGTAAATGAATTTAGAACTTCTTTAGATTTTGATAGGAGCGAGAAATCTATTGTTTCTACAATGATGCTTTTCTGTAAGAACCTTTTCGACCAGAGAGAGTCGTGTAGGAGTTTTCGAGTAAAGAGGGTTTTTATGATAGTAAATTAGTTCTAATTGAAACTTTGAAGATGCTATTTTTTGATTTTTACAGTTATCCAGTGATACGCTATTTTAGTTAAAATTGAATGAATGTGTAATGGATGGTTTATAGACGTTATAATGTAACTGTCTATAGATGACTAAAACGACTATGGTCGCTCAACCAACACACATTGATTGGGTGTCTTTGGGACTAGATTTTGTACGATGAGGTTAATTATTTTCAGTGAGAATTCAAATGCTAAGTAGCATAGTTTTTTCTATATAGTTGATCAAAAAGACGGAGGGTCGGAGATCACAAAATTCGGATGTGATTTTGTCCTCTTAATGAACCTACACATCTCGATATATGATTAAAACGTGTGACTTAAAAATATGATAATATGATAACAATATAAAACATTTAGATTTTGAAACAAAAAAAATCAGATTTATAATCATTTCGCTCATTTTTTTCAAGGCGATTATATTTTATACATATATAAATATGCTAAAAGCATGCCGGATTTGTTTACACGGCGTATATATAGTAGGTAAAGTACGGTTTAAACTGGTCGTAATGTAATATGGAATCCAAATTCGATATACATTTTTCGTCTACATGTTCGTATATTATAGACATAATGTTATTATATAAGTGATAATATGTATAATATGCACGGAAAATATCCTGCGATATGATACGCGTGTTTATCGCACGCGTGCACATAGTCGGGGCCGGTTTTGTAATGTATAATAATTCATCCGTACAAAATCAATATACCTCGTAATCTCGCATGTCTCGCGATGAGCAACGTATGCACATAAAATTATAATCATCTTATAATATTATACACGTGGTAAGCTTACTATTACTACTACTACTACAACTATTGCTATAATATTAACCACTATTACCGTCACTGCGGTTGCGGTATAATATATTATAATAGCCAGCGTGCAGTATGTTGGGTACGTATTTTTTCACCCGTGTTTACCAATGTTGGTGTGCACCCCAAACGCACGAGCGCAAATCGAGTTTAGTTTTCGAAGATGCTAATTTCTCGTAGGTATAATATATTATTACGGTCCACGTGACAAAAGAGGGTTTCGACTTTCGACCAATAAATTGCCACGAAAATATTCAAGCTCGACGTACATTCAGGGTTAAATAAACCTAATATTTTATATTATAATTTCTATTCAACACAATACATATATAGATCCTTAAACAAAAAGTTACTTACAAAACTACTTATATACAGAATGTAAATGAATTGATTGATTGATATAACGCTGGATATTTTTCTTTTATTCATTAAAGTTATTGATAATTTAATCATGGGGGTAAAATAGTGAAGGTATTATAAAAGTATCAACGTGAGTTTTTGTTTTAATTGTTATTATCGATTGATATAGCTGTATCAAGCATTATTTGTTAAAAAAAAAGATTTCTTTCAATTTAAAATTTTAAAAATGAACGAAAATAAAACGAGAGTATGTTTGTTTCATTTTATATATATTTAATTTTCATAATGTATACTAAAATAGTATGAAAATTGAATAACTAAAAATGTATTTTATATTTCTCCTACATAGATTTATGATTAGGTAAGTAAAAAAATCAAGTTTTAGTTATTCCGTTATATTAATTTCAAAAATGGTATTTAAATAATAATATATAAAAAAATTCCAGATGAAAGTGAATATTGTAAAGGTAATAGGTATAAGCTATAAATGCAAATATTAGTTTTAATATTAAAAAAACAAAATAGTAATTACATTTTTTTTAGGTAATAATGAATTTTAAAAATGAATATTTTTAGCCTATGGGTAGTTTAATATGATGAACTTCTTTTTCCAGACTACTTTTTCGTCGTGCGTTGCAACTTTTTAATTGTTATTAATTTATCATCATTGGCAATACATTTTAAATAAGTATATTACACAGCATCATACATGGGGTATGATAATTATAGCCAACACGTGGTTGGATATGTTATCGTTATTGCTACTATTTGATAAATGATAATTTAAAAATATTTAAAATGTATATAAATGAACGTTTAAGGATAATATGTTTATTTGATATATTTCATATATCATCACCTCCCATGACAAAATATTAAATACACACATACATATATGTCGATTAATGAATATAAATTATACTAATTTTTGAATATGAAACACCCACGAAACTGGTTTCAGTGGGAGTTCGACGCGTTGATGGTCATCGAATAAAGATGTCGTTTCGTGCTTTATTGTCGTAGTCGAAATTATTATTATAGTACGTAGGTACAAAATATACATATATTATAACAGTTGGCGTGTATCAATATATTATATGTCAATACAACAATCAATACATATTACTATAATAGATTTTATTGAATTTATAAATTAATGATGTAAAAACGTTTACTACGGGTTTTAAATGTGATTGAGTTTAAATTATACAGTAAAAAATATAAAAAAAATAAAGAAAACATGTATATAGATTATATAAAAAGTTAAAATATTTACCGAATTAAATTCCTGATTAATATTATTTCGATTATGGACCGGTTTTTCAATCGTCCACCTATTTGTCAGATAACTATATTCGGGAACTAAACTTCCTAATAAAGTAATAAGTGTTTTTCAATGCAAAAATGATTTGTTAAATAGTGATACTTATAGGTGGTACTAATAGAAAACTAAGAACGAGTTACATAGATTTACTCGATCGTCATTGGTCAATATTATTTACTTTTCAGTTCTTACTCTCAGTGATAACATTGATATGGGATCGGAGTCTATATTATCAGCAGTTATTTGTCGAATGAATATTATTCAAAACAAATAATACCGAATAAGCGTTATGTTGGCATGGAAAAACAATTAATGATTTTCCATTTTTCCTTATCTTTCAAACAATTCATATTATTCGGCGAATACATTAGATTGAAAACCCGTGCATAATGCAGTCATATTATGAATAGGTTCTCGAAAAATATAAATTGACATTTTTACAATTATTTACAAAGATTTTATATTAAATTTTAATATCTGTATATATAAAAGAAGAAGTCCTGACTGACTGATTCATAATCAACGCACAACCTAAACTATGATGGCTAGCGATTTGAAATTTTCAGAGTATGTTTGTATTATAACTCTAGGCGTGCAATAAGAAATTATTTTAAGGGATTGAAATGGGCAAAAAACTAAATTTTACTTGTAAATTGTATACCTACCTATACATGGGAGGAAAACCTGACCCTGAAATGGGCAAAAAACAAAATTTTACGTGTAAATTGTATACCTATTATTTTATATTATATTCGAGTTGTCTGAATAACGATTTATATATATTTATTTATATATACAGATATAGATTATATATTTTTTTTTTTCACCGAACCCAAACAATAAACAATTTTATTTTTTACTATAATAATGAATGATAATCAAGAATACAATAACAAGGTTTTTTTGTATTCTACTATTGACATTATCTTTTGAGAAAATTTAAAAAATTAATTTTTATTGCATTAACTCATATACTTTTTACACTAATGTATCGCAGGCGAAGCCCGACGAGTAACCCACTATGTAACACCCAAAAAGAGTACCACACTCCCAATTTTTTTCACGGGCAACACCTTGCGGGTACTGCTTTAATAAATAAAAGGATAAACTGAGGTATCAACGCACAGTCAAAACCGCTAGGTCTAGAGATTTGACATTTTGCACAGAGGTTATATATACATAGACGTGCACTAAGAAAGTATTTTTCAAAAAGTGTTGAATTAAAAAAAATGTATAGGTTTAATAAAATATGTTAGATAACGCTTCTTATCGGAATTTAAATATTTTAAACGTTATTTTGGGTGATTTACACTTAAAAAAAACATTGCTTCCATGTCGAGTTACACCCATAAGGAGTTAAACAGTCACGACTTTTTTTCCTGGCAACGCCGGGCAATTCAGTATATTATATAAAGTTTTGAGAAAAGTATATGTGTATATCTATATAGATAGTAATTATAGTAGGTGCCAAACTTATATGTTATATGTTTTGTAAAATCGGTTACTGTTAACTGCTTAAGTCGTATTCGAGAAGAACAAGATGTGAAATATTATATTAAATATATTTGGATAACTTGTAAACTGATAAACTGGTATAGGTACTCGACTTGAACTTATTTTAATCTGATTATTTCACTTCAGCAAAACAAGATAGGCATTATATTTTTGGTTATTTTTAAATCGAATTTAAAACGTATTCTATTCAAGAGTGGGGAAATAAATTATATTCTAACTGAGCCGTGACTTTATTATGGAAAACTATAATAATTTTACATTGATCCAATTTTTAAGTTTTTAATTAATAATTCAATAAGTGCAATTTAAACATAATCTTTTTTTGTCGTCCGATATAATTTATAGAATTAGGTAAAAAGTGCAATATTCGACTATACCCAATTTTTTATGTACGATACAAAATTAAAAATTATTGTACTCACTTGTACTGCCGCCAGTTGTTCCTCTTCCTCTTTAGTAACCATGACCGTGCTGTGATTGTACAGGCCCTGGGCCATCAGCTGCAGGGCTAGTGGATTCTTGGTGCCACTGGCTTTCTTGATCTTCGCCCGTTTGTTTTGGAACCATATTTTAATTTGGGCCTCATTCAGTCCTAGCTCGTTGGCTAGTTCCTGTCTCCGTCTTTCCGTCAGGTACCTGTTCTCCGTGAACTCCTTCTTGAGCCTGGCCAGCTGGTCGCCGCTAAATGCTGTCCTTGGCCTTTTCTCGTCCTGCTGTTGCTTATCCTTTTTTTTCGACCGTCTCGTCCGAGGACCTAACATAAATACAATTCCAGTTACTAACAGTAGGTATATATACCACACGTGGTTATTATAGAAAAGTAGTATAATCGCACAACTACAACAACATTTTTGAATCTTTATTGATTGATAAAATCTCAAGTATATTTATTGACAAAGAGATACGCGAATTATACATGTTATTCGCTAGACTTGTTAAGAATTCTGCTAAAATATATTGAGAATACTTTTAGAATACTTTTTAGTTATTTTTAAATTCGTCAATCTATATTGAATTTGTATGATAGCCCTACATACAAAAAATACAATACCGCGTGTCATCGATTATCAGTGAAACTCAGGGTGGTCAGTTCTGTGGTATATAACGATCCAAGATTAAAAATTTTACAAAATGTATTGACGATGAAAAGTGAAAAATGAAAATAATAAAATGTTGATATGTTTATAATCTCTCTGTTTCCTTGCTAATTGTCAGTTTTATATGGAAATATATAATATTATTTCTATAATTTGATATAAAAGTGGTAAAACTGTAATGTAAAACCATAATATAAAACCATAGTTCTAAGGTGATATCAGAAGCTATCGATTGGTTATGTGGCTAGTATGGTAAAAAGGAGGGAAACTATTGTAATCTGCTTTATTATAAATAAATAATATTAGTAATATGATTAGGTAATATACTTAATTAAAAATATAAATATTATAATTAATATTAATATGTACATTGTACCTACTATTAGTTATTGTACAATTGTACCTATTACTGTTATAGGAATCAAAATTGTAAAACATAAAAATAATATCATTAGTATAATAGTAAATAGTAATAATAATAATAATAAATATTTTTATAAATAGGTACCTAAAAATCTACCACTACATTTCAGACTTTTTAATAAGATTAACGGCAGTATAGACTATAGGAGGCAATACTATGATAAGCAGTTAATTATATTTCTTTGGGGAAGACTTTTAAATATATTCAAAAATCAAAAAAGCATTTTATCTTTTAAACATGAGATTAAAAAAAAAAAAAACCCGTAATTATAATTTTAAATGTTACGATACGTGTGGTCTTCGATAGACACGTTTATTGAAAAGTATCGTTAATTATATAAATATTATTATTTATACTAATTATTTTAATGAGCTAACCGGGCAGTGATCGAACATATATTATAGATATTTGTGTATCGAATCTATATTTTATATAATTTAATTTAATCTATCCTGTATGTACATAATATTATTATCAAGATACGATACAATATATAGATACATCGAGTATTTTATTTTTAAATTTGTAGTATTTACAAAAATTAAAATATGTTTCAACTTGTTTACAAAATTGCAAAATTGCGTTAAAAAACAATTTTTATATTATTATATTCAAGCATGTTTTATTTTATCTATCGAATATGGATAACAGTATGACCTACTTGTATAATAACATAAATACGATACCTAATTATGCAGTGCACTGTATATAGATAGGTAGTAGAGATATTGAAATATTATTTCGTATTAGTACCCAAACTAAAATTTAAATTAAAAAAAAAATTATTCTGATAAATAAATGTTGATTAATAGTTTTAATATAAATATAATGAAAATATTTTTTAAACGTTGATTTTTCGGGCCGGAATTTTCCCGAAAACATAACATTTATCAGTAATAAGGTTGGCGAAAAATATAAATTAAAAAAGTAAATTATTCTCACTGTAAAAAAACTATAAAACAAAAAAAAACTGTGCCTAATAAATTGGAAGAGTGATGTCTGAAAATCAGGGTAATGCAACCGAAGCAGTTGCTTAGGGCCCCGCGCCATATGAAACCTATGACCATATATTTTATTTAGAAAAAAAAAACACAATATTTTTTATTTATTCCTTTTTACGTATAATTTTCATCACGATATTATTTAAGGTATTTTTTCTTGCCTAACAAAACAATGTTTTAAAAAAATTAGGGCTATGAAAAAAGAATTAATTTTAATAATAGAAAATAATATGATAACGGACGACATTATATACGATATAACGATATGATAACGGTCCGTGTGTTATCAATTTAGATTGGTTTGTTAATTGTTTTCTCCCGCATTTTATGACCATGAACCTTGTGTTTTTTAAAATCGTTATTATAAATAAAATAAAATTAAGAATCTATAGTAGGTATTTAGAAGTGTTTGTTATAACAACGAATTCAGTGAACAACGGTCATTTATTACAGGGAGGTTACATTTAATTTTGATGTTCTGAAACTAGTCACTTCCAGTGTTATGTCTAAAAGTAGACAGTGTGCGATAATGTGCGTATTATACAGTTGTAGGTATACCAAAAATTATATTATATGGGTAATAACCGGTCGGATGTATCGTGTGTGGTCACAAGCGGAAGTTCGGTAATTATTCAGATTACAATATTTGTGTATAATTTATTTTTATTTTTAATACGGAATTTTGCGATGGCATTGGATAATAAAAGTCACAATGTAGTTACGACATGAGCTTGGCATGTAAAACTTAGTGAAAACCAATAGATACGATCGATATTAGGTATGTTAAAATTCCACTTTATTATTAGCGTTTGGTAGCATAATATAGCAAATAGTGAGTACGATAGATACACCTAGGTAATACCTAAATAGCTATTAACAAAAAATCGTATACAATATTATAATTTAATAGATATTGTCGCTCCTTTATATTACCGATAACATAACCTGCGTAGGTAGTATTTTCAGATACCGACGATCAATGAATTTTATTCTAGAAACATTTCAAGTATTTGTCGTACACTTCTATATATGCATACATTTCATCCGAAAATTATCACTCGAATTCACACTCGTTCTTGGTAGGAAAAAAAGCACACACGACGATTGTATGAATCGTAATATAATTCTTTTTAAATATTTTACCAACACCTAATATTTTAATATTTTATACGGATAACTGAAGTAAAAACTAATAACATTGCTAGAATATAGGTACTTAAAAATCATTTTTTTGACGTGTTGACTCGTATGTGTTGACCATATTTGAGTTTTATCGAATATCATCCAAAATAAATAAATTAATTAATTTAATAGAATTAAAACGTTTATAAAAAAGATATTATATAATATGTTATTATATCAAATTTATAAATATATATATATATATTATGTATATTGTATATTGTATATATTCAAAAATATATTACAAATAACTGTTGCAGTACCTAGTCCTATTTTGGAATTTTGAATTATTATAAATTAATCTACGACTCATTTGAGTTTCGTTTTATCATTATCGTGACTATATTCATGGATAAGCAGTAGGTTAAACAAAAATTTTTAAAGTTGATAAATAAATTTTGTTTAGAAGCGAATTTTGTTAATCGCCTCGTTGATTAATTTTTTTATAAATTTATATAGGCTACGAAAATGTATTTATAATATTTAATTAAATAATTTATAAATTAAAGTATATAATGTATCGGAACATGTATCTCAATTCATCAATCTATTATTTAGATTTTGAGTGGAATCTATTGGTTTTACATTGTTGTTTATTTTTTATATTTTATCTAGAAACAATTTTTCAGTTTGAAAGAGTTGAGTAGGAGATTTGGAGTGTAGTAGGTACGGCGAACTATATAATGATGACATGTATATTTTATTATAATAATATTAACAAATTAAATAATGTCTCCCTACTACAGTAAAATACTAAATTGTTGACGATCGCACTTTTATAATTAT
>JAIPRL010000603.1:28052-79583 GCA_025469235.1 Pemphigus obesinymphae
TTTTATAATTATTACGATGAATAAAAACCAAATTATGATGGTACGCGGGGACCTTTTAACGGCTCGGGAGGTACCTGAGAACACCTCCTAGAGCGAGAGATATTTTTATGTGCTATTATTTTTAATAATAGCACATAAGGATACATAATAAATCACATAAGAAATACACAGGAGTAAAGAGCTTTTTTGATAAAATGTTTGTTCTAGATAATACTTTCCAGAGGTAATTATTTGATTTCCCCAGTAATTTTTTTTTTTTTGTCCAGACCATTTGAAAATTGTATTTTATATAATGGCAACGTTGTTGTACTATATTATAATATATCATAATATACGAACAGCGTTGAGTCATATAAATTGAACGATATCCCATGTAATTATAATTTGGAGGGGAGGTGCAGTTCATATCTCTCTGTGTGCACTTATGGACCACTCTGGAGACGCCTGAGGGTTACACCCATAATACGAGTATATACAACGATATTTTATTATTCAAATGTGCCCACTACATATTATATTATATCGCATATTATGTACACGTAATCCATATTACATTGTATACGGTAAAAAAAATTTACGTCGTAGTTGTTTTCGTTTTAAAATAATATCGTCTGCGCTGTAGTAAATGTCGTATCAATTATGGCGAACGGATATAGGTATATAGTACCTATTCTAAAATATAGGTCAGTTTTTTTTAATATTTTCCAAAGCCTTAATATTATACACCTACTACAATACTACAAACTTAGTACGTGTCCGGGCAAGTTCATTATTATTATTAGGTTTTAACTAGTTTAAGTTAAAGTAAAAGTTATTTTTGATATTTCTTAAAAAAAACGTACCCGGGTAAAGTTAAAAGTTTGTTATTACTAACTTTAGTTATGTTATTATATAGTTAATAGTCAATATTGGCGTTTTCACTTAAGCAAAATTCATTTTACTCAAGGAAATAGGTAAATATTCGTAGAATTTTAATTATTAGTTATTATCGAAATGTTATTTTATGAAGTATTGACAAAAAATCATAATACATTAGCGATGAAAGGTAAATTTGCACTTGAGCTTTTAACGTGTAATGTGATAGTATTAACCAATCAAATAAAATATTAAAAAATTTTAATAATTCAACTTCTAGAGATTAACGCTAAAATCTAAAAACTTGTATCAATCCGTCTTTACGGAGTAACACATTATTGTTACAATTAATTATGTAACGATAAGAAAATTACTACAATATTTTAAAAATTGAAGAAATAATTATATAAAATAACTATTCTAAATAATTAAAACTTTTGACTAAATGTGTTGTTGACCAAACTTGATTCTTGGTATACTTTTACCAGTTTAATTCAAAGATTTTATTTAATCATTTTGTATGTACCTGTTATCTAGTAAAAAATTTGATCAAGATGTCATCTTGAAGGGGTAATTTTCCCATTTTTCGAATTTTTGGCACACGCTAACGTATACATTGAAAACAGCAAAAAAATTATTTATTTCCTCGTAATACCGAAACAATTTCAGAAATCTTGCATTTTCACTGAGTATGTAGGTACTTTACATACACAGTAAAATTTAAAAAATGTATGAAGTTTTATATTGTAACTTATTCGTAATTACGTTTAAACCTACGCAACTATATATTGGACCATAGATTGTGTACTTATATAGTTTGATCCAGTTATATTATTATCTTAGATATAGGAATAAAATCTATATCAGAACGATACTACTTGATTTATTACTATATACAGAATATATTATATAGTATATTATATTAATATATATAGTATATTTTTAATGGATATTTTCAGTAAATGTTTTAGCTATCGATATAGTACGTCCACATGCACATACGAGAAACCCACATAATAAAACATATTGCGTAAATAGTTAAAATGATATATTATATTGTTATTATAGGAACGGAAAGTAAATCGATTGTAAATTAATAAGTGCACGAGGCTACGATTCGATATTACTGTTTAATTTTCGAAAAACCAATTAGATATCTTATATAACGGCACACTATAGATAGACTTATATAATGGCGTATAAATATATAAATTATTTCAAATTGTATAATACGAAAAAAAAAACATTATTTAATGAAAAAATTGACTCGAATAAATTAGTAAAGTTAACATGAGGGTTTTCAGTTAAAAGTTAATAATAACCTATATTCAACTCGTTAAGATACATTAACTATTTTTTGATATAAAAATTAAAAAGCCGGTCAGTAGGGGGTGGTGGATGTATTGAATTTGAAAGCAATGATCAATTTATAATACGACTCTGATCAAAGCTTTGGTGTATATAAACATTAGTAGGTATTAGTACTATTAACATTTATATGGTTGATGAAAAATACGGCGTCAATTTACATAGTGTTATAGTAAATATTTGGTGTAAATTTCAAGTTTCTGGCATTTTAATTTTCCAATTTATTATAATTATCGGTCATTTTTTTGCAGTTATAAATATTATATATCACGTATATAATCGGTAATTATGACTAATTAATTTGTTTTTTTCTAATAATTTCGTGATATTTCCCTTATAAAAGATAGTATAGTTCGTTACGATTTTGAAAACTACTAAGAAAATCAAAAAATTACCTTTATAAAGTACCGACTAGAACGAATTTCCTATCAAAAACCTCTATACTAGAAATCTCTTACTTTACTCCTTCCGCCTGAATAAAGTGTATACATACATAAAAAATAAATAAAAAACGTCATTAAAATTATAATAAACACATTTTAAGGATTGTTATTATTGTTTTTTTGGATTTCTGGGCATAATATATATCAAAGAGAAGAAAGTTTAACTTTAACTCAAAGGGTACATTGTCAAATTTATATTTTCTGCATCTGCATTTAAAAATTTTAAAAGTTTATCTATAATATAAGGACTAAGTAAAATTCCACAGAAATGTTAATAAATGTGTGCATAAAAGCATGATATAGGTATGTGATACACTAAAATTGTAGACACCTCCAAAAACTATTTGTAAAAGACGCAGCGGTGCACTATTGATGATGAACGACAAAGAATATATAGATTTTATTTCCTAAACATCTCAATTAATATGATGATTATTCATTTTAGTCAAGTTATAGTCAACCAACGGCAACTTTAATTTAATAACTTTTTAACTAGTATATAACGTGCAGCGTAATGTTAGGTAACATTTGTCAACGATTTCATTGCAAAAAATGTATTGATCATTGTTAAAAAGGTCCCCATATTTGTTGAATATCAACAAAATTTGTTAAATATGTTAGTTTTTCTGAACTATTTAAATTTTCGTGCCAATAAATACACTTCAACAGAGCAATGTTATAAAAGGTTCTCGAAAACCTATCAGTGATTTAGTCCCAGACTTGGGAGAATGATTACTAACCATATCGATCAATTGGGAATTATTAAATGCAATATTTGATACGTTTCTAAGTAATGCATTTTAAAATATCATGAATCCAATGCCCAAAAAATGTCAGGATCTTCCCAACAACGACCAACAGCTGACCGCCAATCCATTTGTTGTAACAGTCTCGCTGATAACTGTTAGGTGCCATTTACACCTAACCTTCAAGCGTGAAACCCAACCTAACGTGGCCACCTCTATTTGTATTATTTAACGACGGTAAATTATATTTCACTGCAGCTCGATATAAATATTTACCGTCTCAATTTCCGAGGTAGAATTTTATGTTCGTATATACCAATGACCATTAAACAAAATGTGTCATACGGTCTGCACTGCACGGTATAATAATAAACGCGTAATACGAGTATAATATACTGTGCAGTTTGGAACGAGAAACGAGAGACGAACGGTTAGGTTTATGGATGCTAAAAAAAATAACGTCCACTTGAAGGAGGTTTTAGGTATATCTATTATACATACCTACCTTTATTATAATGTTATTATAAATCGACCGATATTTTATATACGAGAATGAACACGTGAAAAGTATAAACTCGAAATTCAGAGAGTGCAGTATACTATATAATATATAGTATAAATAATAGCCACAAACGGATTTTATACGCTGTTTTTCATATTTTTTTTTTTTAATAAGATTTAAACCCATAAACGCATACACACGTCCATCTGTCTGACTTTATATGCATTTCTCTAATTCGAAAATATTATGTTATTTATAAGTTATGTGTGTGTTATACGCGAAATTCCGCCCACAGCTACTATAATAATAAATAATATTATTCTATCCATCTACATTGTGCACTCTTCTCGGCCCACTCGTCACTGCGTAACGCAATATGCCTAATATTATAACAAAAAGCCAATAGGTAACAATGTAAAATTATAGTCCAACGAATTGCAAATTATTTTTGAAAAAATCACTCCCTCCCAAAAAAAAAAATTCATCGAGGAGGTTGAATATATTTGTTTTTGGAAATTTACTTTTTAATTACGTTTAGGATGCAACAATTCAATCGTCAGTGATATTAAATGGATTTTTACGTAAACTCTTTGAAATGTATTAACATATTAATATGTAGATAAATCAATCAAATATACAATGGTATAATATAATCAAGATTGGACAAGTTATATATTTTTTAACTACTTTAAGATAAACTGGTAAAAAATAAATAATAATTTAGTTAAGTTATAGGAAAGTTTTTTTTATATACCCAAGTTAATATTAGTTTTCTCCCATTTATTTTAATGGCCTATTTAATCAAGTACCTATAAATAAATATTTGCTGAATTTTAATAATAATATATACATATAATAAAGTATTTCGATAAGAAATCATAACACATTAGTGATTAGAACATTAATTTTTTATACAGTCACGGATTAAAATATTATTATCATGATTAACGTATAACAAAATAGAAACGAATTATATGAAATCACTTTTCTGAGTAATTTAACTCTATTAAAAAAATCATTATATGTATGTTACATTGTTATAAAAAATAACTCTTCGAGTTAAAAGAAATTTAAGATAAAAACGTGTAACTTAATTTTTAACACTTAAACTCATAACTGACCAACCTTAATTATAACACATAGGTAAGTAGATACTATAAAGATATAAATATATATGAAATCCTAAAAACTACATGCTATAACGAACACATTCCTTATATACATTTTAAATTATTATTATTTACTTTATTGTGTCTTAATCAAATCATCTGACACCACATTTTTTTAGAGTAAAAAAAAAATATTTGAATTTTAATACGAAAAGAATGATCCTGAAAAACGATCTGTATATGATGTAGGTAATTTGACTGATACGTAAAATAATTCGAAAAATGTAAACATATCCCATTGATTTCGTCCATTTTATTTGGTAATTGTGAAAATTTCAGTAGCGGGATCAGTGTCTAAATTAGGTAATATGTACATCCAGAAAACTAAAGTGTGATAATGACTAAATTATTTCCATGCTATTTTTATTCTTCATGATACTTACTGCCCCCAAAATAAGTTTTTAGTTTTTTTAACCTTATAGATTTTTCAATTTTCTCGGTGTAGAAAAAAAAAGAACTTTTACACTAGTGAAAATTATATAAATGGCCAAGTATCACAAGGGACAGTGGATAAACTCAAAAGTGTGTATCTAGAAAATATATTTCTGGTCTTGCGCAAGGTATGTTTAAAAAATCTATTATTTTATATACCTATACTTCTGTTGTTTCTTTCATTTATTTTGCTTTGACAGGCCTACAGATAAATCATAAATATAATGTGTAATGTAAGTACTATTATAGTACTATATGCACTTGTATCTGCGAATTATATAATAATTGTTTGGATCTCACTTTTTGGGTATTTTTTTTTTTTTTATGTTTGATTTGTGTTGTTGTCAATCTTATGTTTTGAATACGTCTGCTTTTCATGTACTTACTTCTTCCTATAATTGAATAAAACAAAAAAAAAACATATATTATAAAAATTATATAGGTAATTGGTACAGTTTATGTTATACAATATACCTAATATTATAAATGTAGTATATATGTACGCATATTGTGTATAGGGTTTTCCAGGAAACGTATCATTATTGTGTAATACTCTCGACCAAAAAAAAAAAAAAAACAAAACAAAACAATTTCAAGGCTCGATTTATTTTACGAAAAATCATTGAAATCATTCGAAACGTTATAATATTATGGCGTGACCCACATATTATTTTGTACCTAATCAATATAATTTCGTACACACTCGTCGATATACATAGACAATGTTTACGTTTTCATGATAACGCATATTAATTATATAAACCATGGAATGCACCGAGTTTTGGCTACTAAAAAAGAAAAAAAAAACCCTGTACCTGTATGTGTGATATGCGTGTGCGCAGTACACGTATACTATTGGAAGAATATCGTATTTTTTTTTTTTTGGTCGATTTGACTTTGCAAACATACCTCTAAGTAAGTATGTGGATATAATTATATCGGTATATATCATATATTATATATGTACGATAATATTATAATAATCGATCGTTAAAAAACTGTAGTATTTACCCATTGATTGATTATATATATATATACATTACTGACTCATAATACTCATAATAGGTACTTATAATCAATGGTATATAAAACACGCGCATTTATTGTCGTATTATACGAATATACGTTATACGGAGAGAAAAAAAAAATTATTTTGTAATTTTTCTTTTTAATTATATACCATGTAAATAAATGTACCCGTCGTACGATATAAATTAACTCGCAAAACATACGTCACATATTATTATATATTATTATTATTATTATTATTATTATTATTATTACTATGCACGCAAATTTAAATAGGTACGTCGGTGTGTATCTATATTACGTATATATACAATGACATTGGCTGTTTATCGTGGCGCGCGCGGCCCGCTTTTGTGTTTTAGTAAATAACTATAAAATAGGTAATAATAATAATGTAATACTCATTTATCGTACATTTTTTTTCTTATCATTAGGTATTATTTTATAACGATTATAATATATATATATCTACGTTTTATTGCCGTTCTCGTATTACACGTGGGTATACGTATACGCGGTATGCGGTGTAAAAATTGTAATACGAGTTTTAAAAATATATAATGTTGCCGTTATCGTTTTGACGACCGTGCGCGCACCGCGGATAGAGGTGTCAACTGTTGTACCTATGGTATTATATGCATGCAACGGGTCTCTCAACGAAAATCGCGACGTTTCTCCGGATGTATATTATATTATCAATATACATTATATTGCATTGTTACAGTGGGCAAGGTCAGTGCTGCGGGACACGGTATTTTCAAAACTTTGATTTGCAGGTGTGATTTTATTTTAAAAGTTGATAGTTCAGTTCACTCACTCGCCGAGTTTAAAGTTAAAACAACTATTAACTTAACTCAGTCAAGTGAAAGTATTTATTTATTTTTATATATATATATATATATACAAATGTGGTAAAAATTCATTTTAAATAACACTATAGGAAATGTTTTGTGTGCGTTTTAAGTTTCTGACGGTGGCGCATCTGCTTCTGGGCGCCAAACTCCCAGGGGCGCTAAACTTTTATTATCTCACAATTTCCTCTAATCCTAGGCACGTAGTTTTTTTTTCCAGGGAAATGTACACAAATAACCTCATTTTGATTATTTTAGGGGCGCAAAAATTCGTTTTGGAATCATGGCGGTTCGATTTGGTTTCTGATATTCAAAATTTCCGATTCATAAATTTTCTCTACGCTAAAGAAAACTAGCGGGGAATTTGAAAAATTACCTGTTTAAAGTACACACTAGAATACATTTGCTATACCAGAAAGTTTTTTACTCGAAAACTCCTACTCAATTCCATCTCCGCAAAAACATGTAGGTAATATATACGTACGAGTATATGTATAAAAATAAAAACACATCATTATTAAACCAATACAATACACTCCTAGCTAAGCTCAGAATCCAAAGTGTTAATATTATACGAGTATTAAATCAAAAATATGCCTAATAATCAGTACCTTTTAGCAGAAAATTCGTCGAGTATATCAGTAGGGGTGGATGCATTTCGTTTATCGGACAGGATACTCTTGGAGCTGAATGTATTGCATTCAATAAAACGATTCTGAATGAAGTTCGTTATAATAATATTTAATATTACTAAAATGAAATAAAATTACATTTGGCCTGTAAAAAACCAATTAAAAATCAAAAAAATTAATGACCATAACAACAAAATTATTTGTTAATTTGTTATTTTCCCTAAATCTATAAAATACTTCATACCTACTGCATACACCGTATACCCTATAAAAGGTATTCTTCTTTACGCTTAAGCAAACTATTGGAAAAATCAAAAAATGAGCTCTCAAAACTCCTATACTCGACTTTTTCTGGTCGAAAAGTTGCTCACAGAAAAATAAAAAGTAAAAGTGAACATTATTGTAAAATCAATTAGTTCCATAAAAATCCAAAATAATTTACAATAAGACTATAGAAAGAACAACGAATTAATTAGGTCCATATAAAATTATTCAACATATTTCACTTGGACGTAATTATTTTGAATTTATTTTTTGAACATATGTTTATTGAACATATTTATTTTAAACGAATTCTTCTTAAAAATAATTTTTATGAACCTTTTTTTCTTGAAAATATTTATTATTAAATTTATTTAGCTTTGACCATTATGTATGTGAAATGTCTGTATATATCACACTTTAAAAATGGGTGCTTTAATAAATAACTGACACAACAAATCGTTTGAACCCCCTCACATATATCCCTATTCAAGAGCATTTTTCTCTAATCTTAATTTTGATACAGTTTGCTAACACTAATGATTATTTTCCATTCACACTAGCACAATGCCTTGCAGCAGAATAATACTTCTTAAAAACGGCAATTGCAAGACCCCTTAAGGAATAAATAAAAATAATTTATACATTATAAATAAGTAAAATTTAGATTAAAAATATGTTGCTATAACAAATGCAAATCAGTATTCAAAATATTTATTGGACAACTCAATCAATCGTTACGATGGACAAACAAAAAAAAATAGGTAGTTTTACTGTGTATAAATAATTCACCCATTGCAGAGAGCTATTTTGAATAGGTAATTTTTTATGTTCCCAGTAATTTTCAAGGAGTTTTGTATAAGCAATTTTATAGGCCAGATTCATATGTATAGCAGTCAAGGCTAAATTAATTTAAAAAATATTAAAAAAAAAAAAATACGTTTATGATGTATAGAGTACTTGTGGAAAATATTTTCGTAGATATGTTGTCATCTTCAGAATACACAATAACGACTGGCCGTCTAACGCAATAAAGTCCATGGTACCTATTATAATATAATATTTTTATGGAATCGAGTTTTGTCATTTTATTAAGAAACGTCGAATTAATTATTAAGGATAAAATAAATAATACGCTCAAAATTATATATACGTTCAACGGAAATATTTTTAAGCGCTCCCGAATTAATTATTACAGATACCTACTATTGGTACGAAAAATTAATTGAAAATTTATGTTTATCCATATAGGACGCCTGGACACGATCAATACGCCAAGTGAATTTTTTTACAAGTCGTACCTGGTATACTGTGTGTGTGTGTGTAGGAAGACTATATTAGACTATATTAGACTATATACCTACTGTTGTAGGAAGATTTGAAAAAATCGCAAGAGAATTAACTGTAAATGAAATATATACTGGGTGTCATAGCGGACGTTTTCGGAATATTCGGAGAGCCAATACGATCGTGGCCAATGCATTTTTCGCGTGCATAAACGAAACGAAATTGAAGAATTCGAAAATATAATTACATATTTACTGACTCAATGCATATACGTATATATATATATATCGGTGTACGGAATCGGTATGTATACACGTATATGTATATATATATAAATACACAATATGTATATATACATGATTCCAATTAAATTAGCGGCATTAATTTGTAGACTTACGAAAAGACCACCCATGATGTTGCTGGCCGGTTGCCGATCGTACACACACATACACACACACACACACACACACACACACACACATATATATATATATATATATACAATAGTGTGCGTGTGTACGTGCGTGCGCGCCCGTTTGTGTACGAGTTGATAAGTTTGCATAGTGGTCCTTCGACCATATTTTATGCGCATACGTATAAATATATATATATGTGTGTGTGTGTGTCCGTATAATATAAGTACATTAATATATACGAACACTTTTTTATTATTATCATACAATCAATTTTTTTTTTCCTATACACCAGGTAGGTACCTATATACGAGTATTGTGTCCGGTCGGAAAAAAAAATAAAAAGACATTCGGACAAAATATAAATACGACACAGTGATTCAGTCGGTTTCACCAAACATTTTACGGTTAAGGATTTAACTCGCACGGTAAACGATACGTTACAATTTACAATTTACAATTTGTTAGTATAAAAAAAAAATGCGTATTTCATCTGCACACACGTTAGGCATATATAGTAGAATAACGCGCATGTTCAATAATAATAATAATTAATCGACTAAAAATTGGCTTTTTGCAATTTAAACCGATTGTTAATGACGTGAACCGATAATGTACAGTATTATATAGGTATTCTATGTCCATGCGTGCGTGCGTCTATTCGTGTCAGCCATTAAAATCCAATCGATGTGCCTACGGAATGTATGGTAAACCTTTTTGGTACAGACATTTATCGTTAACATTTCGTCACTAAACAAACGAAATCGTAGGCTAAACATAACTGATAAGTGACAAATGATGACGAATCTGTCTGAACAGATTGTGAGATATTACGATATTTGAGTGTTATATAATCGTAGGTTCTTTCGCGTATACGTCCCGTTATAATCCTGAATAAATGTCAAACAAGACCGGGGGTTTTTTTATATCATATTGTACAATTTATAGTACATAAAACAAGGTATGATTTACTTTTTACAAGAATCGTGTATTTTGTTTCATTTGTCAAAAAAAGTAGATTAACGTCACAATTTATTATTATTTATTTTATATAGGTACCTAATCTATACTATAGAGTTAATTATTTTTATTATACAAGAATACAAGTAAATGAAAAATAGTATGCTTAAAAATTTTCAAAACGTATACCTACATTATTTTACTCCGATGTTACACACAAAACTCGGTAATTGTGTACCTATAATTAAATGTTCTAAAAATACTTTAAAAAGTAAAATATGTATACTATAGCATTACAAATAGCAGCTGTATATGATTTTTTTTTTTTAAACAATCGAATGTTACAAATACAAAACACAAAATACAAATGCGAAGTTTGTTCTATCAGATTATTGTGAACACGGTATAATAGCAGTAATATGTTAGATATACCTAATAACATTGTGTATATACTGTACATTATATATATTGTGTTCGTGAAAACCACACTGCGGTCTATATTATATTTATGCACGTGTTTAGCTACGAGTATAGACAGATTTTGTTACAATTTAAGTGTATTTTTAGTGTATATTTTACGATTTAATATAATTTTTGTAAATAAAAAAAAATTTAATCTATTTGTTAGGTTCATTAAATTATCACTAATGATCATTGAAAATTAAATTAATGGTAATTTCAATTTTAATTATTGTTTTCAATACGTTCGGTTGAATTTGGCTATAGTGGCTAGTTTCTAAAAATAATTAATTATACATATCACACTTTTAATCTATTGAAATAAAAAACATTACATGTTAACAGGAAAATGCAGGAAATGATCATTTAAGAACTAATCCAGAAAAAATATGTAAATATATAGACCACATTAAACTTCTATTATATAAAAAAAAACCAATATCTATAACGAGTAACAATAATGTAAATTAATTTATTCGTTTATTTTTAAAGTCAGTTTTTTAAAAAAATGTGTTGAATAATGTTTATAAATGATAATAAAAATATATAGGCGCCTACATATATATTTTTTACTGGGTTATATAGGTTTTTTTATTAATTACATCCTACCCTCTGGATAGATTTTTTTTTATATTACTATAACCTGCATATCGGATTTCTGTATATAAAAAACTTACCGAGAAAATTATATATACCTGCACTGATAGTGAACATTTTGAATGTATGCTTAAAATATTAATGTAAAATATGTTTTATTAGTGGGCTAAAAGGGGAGGATTAAAAAAAAAATGTATAACCTTTTTTTTGCTCATTCAACTTTTCATAGAACCTAGTCAACATTTTTTGTTAATATATAATATATAATAGTCATACTACCCCAAATATGACACATTACCCCACTTGTAGACATTACTTTTAAAATGCTAAAACGTTTTTCATTATTATTAAATTTTCGTATTTTTTTTTTTCAATTTCTATAATACAAGTAGAATCCCTGAAAAAATTGGGTGTATAACATCCTCTTAAATGGTTTATATTTTTCATTATTACGAAAAATCGTCAAGTTTGATCAGGCTTATCAATTGATAACTAAACTGTAAAAGAGTACATGCTCATGTCCTATATGTCTGTCTTTTATTATGACGACAAATGAACGTTTAGCACGTGTCACTATATAATCGAGGCATTCAAAAAGTTGATTGACCTAATAGGTATAATCAGTAATTACGTCTAAAGTGAGATGTTAGTCTATAATCAGTATATATTTAAGCGCATATAGGTATGGTTGTGACTATACTTAGATTACTATCAATACCGATTTGTCCTTATATTCGCGGGAATTTCAATGTTTTTTCCGCATTCAGCTCGTTTATCGACGACTGCGTATCAATAAAACTATTTGTCTATACTTCTACGTATAAAACTACATATACATAATATTATGTATATAAATAGCGACGAAAATGATAAAAAAAAGAAGAAATAGAAGATAACATCCAAGGAATTACGGTTTTTACATGTTATTCCTATCATTTTTTTGATATGAATTTAGTATACTTGTATACCGTAAAGACAAATTAATAACAATAAACTATGATTGTTTTGTCGATCCTGCAATATTCCAATTGTTACACAATATAATATATATATATTATACATTCACAGTGGTTGCATAATTGTGTGATATGTATATGTATAATGTATATGGAATACTAATATAAAAAAGATTTAAACTAGGTACTTTTATAAAAAAAAAATTTTTTATAAGAAAGATACTATACAATTATTCACACATGACTGTTGGGCTCGACTTTTCGTTCGAATTTATAGCACTTTCGAACGTGACGAGCATTTTATCATATAATTTGTCTACAATCGTACCAAAAATATCCGCTTTTAAACAAGATTCATTTGGTCTATATTCGGACGTAAATTCGTGTCTTTCGTTTATTACATACATATAATATATCAAATATATTATATATATATAGACCATGCAAAACAGTATGCTTCTTCGTGGACGTTTAATGTTTAATTTACGTGTCAAACTCGCGTTACTCGACTGCTCGAGTATTATTAATTAAAACGAAATATAAGCGACTGCACCACACCGTATACACACACACACACACACACATAAATATATATATATATATATATATATATATATATTATATATTATTCATCGTGTATATACAGGGCGAGCTGACATTCTTACGGTGGCAGTGGGAGGATGCTGCCGCTTTCCGTTATTGACGTCCGGGTTCGACAACAAGAAGACCCTCGCTACAGTATACACCGTCGACGGGATAAAGTAATTTATTATTGTTGTTTCTCGAGCATGGTGGCGGAAAGCGCGGAAAAACGACGATGACGACTGAACGACTCGACAAACTTGCGTACGCACAACGCTCCGACAAAAGGGTTAATAATAGGGGGATTTTAAACCGACGGCCGCCGACTCGGGGGTACGACGACACGCATATTAAAATGCGTACGTATCGCATAATATACAGACGGCGAAATGTATTTAAAAGCCCCGAACAAATTATAGCATACGGAAACGGTTTTGCTCGTATAAAAGGTCACGGGAGGCCCGGGGATGGGTTCGAGGACTAGGGGTATAGAGTGTCCGTGGATTAGATGGCACGCTGAACGAACATATTATTACGATAAAGGGGAGAATGATAAACTCTTACATAAAAATCCCCAGCGTTTGCCGGACCTTTGTTTATTTTTATCGATTATTTCAATTTGGCATTGCCATGTATAAACACACCCCAACAGCCCAATCAGCTAATAAAATGTGCTTGAAAATAATTCCACGTCACAACAGCCCTTTCGACTTGTTGGTCCTGACGTTTGGTTCGACTTTTATTTAAATACACGCCGAACGATCTTTGAGATCCGACAATTAATGTCAGAACCTTTCCAATAACTACCAATTAGTCACAGGGCTACACCGTTGGATTATTTCTGGATAATATCTCCTGTGGCATTGTCGACGATCTCTCCGGCTGATGACCAACGGCTGATCAATACGTTAGCCGGAGTGGTTTCGTTGAAAACGAATTGCCACCTGTATAATCTATATAATATGGTATACGATAACGACGAGAATCGATGACGTCGGACGGAATAGAATGGTGCCACAAACTTCTCGGTCTTGGACAATACATATACATATAGATATATATATATATATAGGTTTACAGCAGTCGTCGATTTTTTTGCAAATTTCTTCGACCACAAAAAAAAAAAAAAAAAAAAGAAAAAAGAAAAAAAAACTAAAAAAATAACTACGTTATATTCGGATCAAAACGCGGTTTTTAATATAAATGAAATAACAACAATAACAATACGCGAGATCTGCAGAGTACACACGGAATATATTATTGTTGTTGCTTGTTGTGATATCTGAGGTGATGCTGCAGACACCATGGGAGGGGAAAAAAAACGAAACTCAATCGACTCGTATAACGACGTATAATAACATTGTATTGTGTGTGTGCCGAAGGTACGAATAAAAATGAATATATATATACATATACATATTATATAGGATCGTATATCCTTGCAGGTACATCCTTTATAAATGTGTATGTATATATATATATGTATACGTCGCTAATGCGGCGTGGTGTGCGTCATGCAGTCAGGACACTGTTGTGCGCAACACGTCCCCGCGCTATCCTGCTGCTTATATATAAATAATATTGTATCTAATGTTGTATGTACACACACACCGTATGCTCATATATCTCTAATATGAATGTTATTTCGTTTATATCGCAGTAATCGAAGGTTATAGATTTGTACGCAATATATATATATATAGGTATCATATAATTTTGGTCGTATGAGAATTCCAAAAACGATTTTATCGCGTCCGTGTACGCGCACCGTTTATGTTCGTATGTGTATACGTTTTTCAACTTGGATAAAACCGTATATGTTGAAAAAAAAAAACACGTTAATTAGGTTAAAAAATAAATAAAAAAAAACTAACCTATCGTTTTGGACGGTGTGCACCCCCTCCCCCGCGTCACCACGAAAAACGCGCATACCACACATTTATATAGGTATTATATGTAGGCACAACGATCATCATCACTATAATCGGGTCTACCGAAGTAATTATTTAGGACTTCGAAAAAAATAAAATAAATAAAAAACCCGAATGATAATGTACATTGTATATATGTTTTTCGTATCGGTTCGATCGCCCGTTGCTGCGGAGAGAGATCGATCGGTCCGCATGTGTCTGACATTATATATCTCGTAATACGGACCTCCTAATGGACGGGCACACGACACACGAGAATGATAATACCTTGTTTCTTTCCCCCATAATAATAATAATAACGTTCCTACTCATTACAATCCGTTTTATCGATCTTATATTATTATTGAATAGGTACCTATATAGTTTTTTTTCATGTCCTCGGCGTAATATAACTATCATGCCTGTGCAGGCATTTACCCGTACCTACACGAATCTGAAGAAAATTATCAATAAATATTCATTTCAATTTTACCAAATTTGAACGGTAAGTCATATCAAAAAGTGTACATTTATAATGGGAGGGGGGAAGCTTCTTCAAAATTACTACAGATCCATTGCTCAAATAAAATAATTACATAGGTACCTAGTTTATAATTTATACGTAAATTTGGTTTTCAGAATTTTTTGAAAATGAAAAAAAAGGTGGATACATATTTATAGTAGGTATGTATATATTATATTGCATATAGTTTGTTTAATTAATGTATATAACATATTATAAAGTACAAGTATTTTAAGTATTTTAATAAGATAAGGAACCCCTTATATTGTATAACGAATGTTATATTCAATTGTCAGTGCATTTACAATCGGAGGGGTTGATAATGCGCGAACATGAAGGGCATTCTTAAATATACGATTGTTGAATAGCCCGAATAGTCGAATGTAAAGATAAAGTGAATTTTTACTAGAACATGTTGATTGTTATATAAATAATATGCGTAATTATATAGTTGTACATAATCGGTTTAATTGTATTTAGTTCAAGGCGCTATTCGCGAAAGTGACTTTTGAAGGTGAAAATGATTTTCGTTTTTTTTTCAAACTTCATCATGTCAAAATATATTATAATGAGTTAGTCTCGATTTAAAAATTGAAAACGTTGTCACTCATTTGGTAATTTATAAATCTTGTTCGACAAAGTGTCATTATTCGGAATTTTTGGCGAGATATTTGTTTTTACTCATTTGCAGTAAAGTGCATACCATTTACCAAAACAAAATAACCTATTTACACAAAATAACGACATGAATGCGAGGAAAATTGTATTGAAAACCTGTTTGAAGAATAATTCTTAAATTTTAGACATGGAGGATGTTTAAAATAAGCTGGATGGAATGCTTAACAAATGAAAAAGTCTTCTGTAAAAATGGAGAGGATCAATGTTTTCTTAAAAACCCTAAAAATTTGAAGTCAAGCCCATTGGATATATACTTCACCATATCAACCTACTAAATAAGATAATTAATGGATCTATGATAGATGAAGAGTCAACTTCTGACCATATCAATCAATTAATAAAATATATGAGTTTCAAATCGTCTACTGGAAAAAATAAGAAAGCGGAGAGACGTGAAGAATGCACAAGTATTGCCAACCAGAATTTGGTCTGTTAACACAATAATGAATAGGTCATTTAAAAAAAAATTATGATATCTAGTTTTCATAAATTTATTTTATACAGATTATTAAATTTATATCGTAAAACGTATAAAATTGCGTATTATCCTTTAATGCTCTCGTGACTAAACTTCAGGATCCCATTCGAGTACACATTTGGAAATTGTCATCTCCATGAAAATTAAAAAAAAAAACAAAAAAAAAAACTAAAGACGTTTCATAAGTTTACTGTTTCAGATTTTTCTTTTGTTTTTAATTTGAATTAAATACCTTATATTTTAGGCTATATTGTATAAAATATTACTAGGTATTTGTTATCAGTATACCGTTACTGGACATTGTAATGTTTTTGTTTTGAAATAAGAAAAATCACTGAACGATTCGTAATATAATTAAGGATATCTAATATTATGGTTTCTCTTATAAATATATATAATTCATTAATCTTATTCAAAACGAATTATTTTTTCTGTATAATGAAAACACATACAAGAATGAGATGTAGTAAATAACCCCCCTGTGTTAAAAAAAAATAAAATAAAAAACGCTACCAACCTTTCACAAAAATCATCATCGTTGTGTATAATATACCTGTACATGCTGAAAAAACATAACATCTCTGACATTATGACATATTATGTCGTTGGGTAAATAATCGAGAGAACGTTATTGTTTTTATATTGTCTAATTGAAAAAACAAATATAATGTTTTTGTTGGACAAGAGTGTGAAGTGACGTTGGTGGTCGAGTGAGGTAGCCCGTGAATGTTTTGCATATTATATACAGAGGATATTATTATGTTATGCGTGTAATTTTGTGAACTATATTAATAATGGTAAAATAAAAATAAAATAATATGCTGTAGCGTTTAATTAATATGGAAAAGTTCTCGTAAAATAATATCATTATGCCAAAGAATAAAAAATATAACTCTATATATAAATTACACATATTATTTTTTGTACAAACTACAAATTATATTATGTACTTGTTAACATGATAGCCCACCCTGTAATCTGTACACACACACACACATATATATATATATATATGATGCATAATATGTCATTAAATTTAATTAAAAGGACTAAGAGATAAGTATTAAAATAAAACACACATGCCTGGTGTTTTTTTTTTTTTTTTATAAAACATCAAATGATATTATGAACGCAAGACGTTTTAAACCTAGTCGAAGTAGGCCATTTGCAACCAGCGAATAATAACGAGCATATGATTTATACTTAGAATATACTTGAGCGTAAGGATAGACTTAATAGCAATAGAAATAACATCCTCGTTTAAAAGCCATTTTTTTTCTTTGAACCCTCTTGGTCGTGTATTGTACCAGGATAATAAGGGATATATTGCAAACAATATAAATATTTTAAATATATCCTTTTTAAAAAAAATAAACATGACTTTAAGAATCAATGATACTTTAAAGATATTCGTAGTGGTGTGATTATACGTGTTTGTATATGATACAAGAATCTAATAAGATACATAACGTTTTTCCATGTATAGTTGAACAATCGTAAAAAATGGGTACGAGTATACCATTAAATCATATACGACACGTATATTATATATAATACGCAAAACTTTTGTATATAATGCATTAAATTCCTTATATAAAATGGCTTTTGAATGAAACAGTTAAATTTAATTAAATTAATTTATGTGAAACACCTCATGAGAAGGACATGGATCAAAATCTCAAAAACTCAAAAATCAAAAGATTTAAAACTGTAGTATTGTATAAGTGATATAACCACACGGCGGACAGGACAGCAACTGATGTAATGAAATACTATTATAGAATAGTTATATTATTTATATTATTCCAAGTGCATATACTTTTTTTTTAAATTAAATTTTCTATTAGAAACCATAATTGTTGATTAGGTACTTGCTGCAGACTTGCAAAATATATAGTATATTAACTGTAGGTTTATAATCAGAACCTCAATTTCTATAAAAGTGAGGGTTATATATATATGTATTATCAATAGCAGCAAACTTTTTTCAACCATCGATATTATTGTTTAATCAATCGGTTTGACACATTGGAGACGAAGTATGTTCGTTTTATCAATTCCTTGGAAGAACGGACTGCATTCCATAGTAGATATACAGTATAATAAATTAATTAAATAATTTTGGTGTAAATTAATAACAATAATAAAATAATAACATGTCTATTGAATCTTCGACGTATTATTTAATTATTAAAATTCTTGAAGTTTGGAAAAAATATTTACTGAAGAAAGTAAAATAGATGAAGAAAAGTAACCGATTTAAGTTAAAAGTGTATTTAAAAATAAATAACGAAGTTTAGCTATTATAGTACAAACTTTATAGTTAATATTGCTTTTGACTATTTACTTTTATCAAAATTAAAAAGTAATTTTAAACTTAACCCAGTTAGTATTTATACATCTGTAATTATCCTATTAACTAGTTTTAAAAAAAGCCGTCCAGATACAGGTGATATAATAGTACTAATATACCAAATTCAACATAGGTATATATTGTATTTTGAAGTCAAATATTTGTTATAATATTTTATACACTCTGTTCACAACTTCACACATATTCTATGTTTCAACAATCAACAATTTCGTATTGCATTATTTCCAGAAACTATTATCGAAAATACGAGAAAATGGGTTTTCGATTATACTGTCTTCCCGAATGTTTACATAGTAAGCTCGATATTATCGAAAATAACCGACTATACATGGTACTACTATTACACTATTTTTGTAAAAAAAAAAAAACGTACCTAACGTAGGTAAGAAGACAAAATAAATTTGTTTCATTGTTTGCGAAAGCTCTTTAGAGACATACCATTCACTCGCTACATGCTAACACGTCTTTACATGACACATATTTATATAAATGGGTGTTATTGTATTTATTTGTAAATATCGATTTTTTTTGTTCTTATGATCATATTCATAGCAAAATGATTTTTCTCACTCCACTCTACGTCACGCGTTACCAAATATATTGGAAAACGTGTAACTTGTGATGAGCATAGTTGTATTTCAACAATGTCTATGTACAACACAGATTTAATTGAAAACGTTTATGCACATGATATTGGTATGACGTTTTTGTTTTTTTATGGTTCATAAAGACTGAAACATTCAAAAAGAGACATGGGGCGAGATTGGAAGAACTTCTAACTATTTACCTCCTTTTCGCAATCACTGTCAGATGAATTTGTGGAATATGAATAATCCATAATTAAATATTCACTACATACGTACACGTTTACTCAATTCGAAATACAAAACTGCACTGATATTGCATAACGTGCCTATTTAATGCATGAACACATACGAACTCGTTGGTACGAATAAATTTTATTGTGTGCGGTATCCCTCGCGTTGTATTAGTGGCGTACCGACCACAGGGGCAGTAAGGGTAACTGCCCCTGGATGCCGAACTCTCAGGGGTGCCCAACTATTATTATATTCCCACCTCCTCTAACCATAGGCGTGTAATTGATAAAAATTACCTTTTATTTATGTTTGTGCTTATTTTAGGGGGTTCAAAATTAACTTTTAAAAACGCAAAAGTGACACCGCTGGTATTAATGTGCACACTACTATAACACGCGTATTACCACTGGCGTGTAAAGACGTATGAACTATCTATCCTTATTTATAAATTTGGTAAAAAAAAAAAAAGAGAGCAAGACTGCAGAATGATATTCTCGCATGCACGAGCAAGACCAAGATCGAGACTGTCTTGGTTTTGTTTGCTTCGTCACTATATCGGAATTAAGTGCATTACCTCAACACTCATATTATACTGGACGCGTTTTACTCGAAAAACTTGTGTACGTACGATAAAAGCTTAATAAACGCACGATTGTACAACTAATACGTCTCTCGCTACGCTCAGAATCTCAGAAACTAATTTGCCCAACCTTACCAACAGGCAGGCCTACGTCACTGTCCCCTATTCTATTGTACTAGACGAAAACGATTCTGCGACCTTAAAATGTACACACACCCTCAGCCACCACATTGGCTACTTTTTTAGTCATGGTACCGAAAAAAAAAAAAAACAAAAAAAAAATAAATAAAAATTGATATCGAACAAATTTACGCCATGACGATTGTTTTGGACCGTGAGTGATAACCACACTCTGATAGGCCGGCGGCCGATGGGGAAACGTAAAAAAATGTCCTCGAGGATTTCGAACATGATTCTGTGTGCCCGTCAAGCGGGCTGGTATCCAAGAATTTCTGATCACTGGAAGTGAGGCTTCTGTATTGTTGTGTGCTATATAGATTACGGGTTATATATAATATTATGATCGTATCGTTCGTTTTGGTTTTTCTCTCTCTCTCTCTCTCTCTCTCTTCCCATATTCCCATTCCCCTTCCACGTAAATGTACAAAATCCGCCACTGCCAGTGACGTGTACGATGACAACACGCCCGGTGCGAGTGACGAGATTTGTTCGCGCGACACACTTATACGGCGGCGGCGGCGGTGACTTTAAACAAACGCTAAAAATAAAATATGGTGCGCATTATTCTGTGTGCATGTATGTGAAAGAACGAGAGAGATGCGGACGGAGCGACGGGGACGAGTAGAACGGATTGTAAAAAGGAACGGGCGGACGGGAAGGGGTGACCACCGCCGCCGCCGCACATCCGCGCAGCTTCTAATGAGGTAATGTTATGAAGGAGTTAGCGATGTGACATGGCACTGTGGTGGGTCCGGCAGATCTGATGTCTCTATTAGGACCTCTCTCCGTATACGCGCCCGCGCGCGCTTGTGCGTGTGTACGCGTCCGCTCGTCCGTGTGTACGCATCCGCCGTGCATGTGTGTATGTGCGCGCGCGACGTCCGACAACGACGACGTCGACGACGACGACGACGACGACGGGCCGGGCGGCGGCGGCGGCGGCGACGGCAACGAAAAATACTCTCTCGGCGGCGGACCACACAACGCGGTCGTTGGTCGATCACAACGCTGCCGCGTTAACTTGCCGTTCGTCGTCGTCGTCTCGTGTACACTACTCTATAATATACTACTTATATAGTATATACATTTTATATATATATATATGTGTGTGTGTGTGTGTGTGTGTATGTGTATGTATATATTGTATGCTATTATAATATATGGACGCGGTCTTTGTCGTCATCGAGACATAGATCGACATCGAATTTTCGCTATCAATTTATATTTTATAGGCTATAGAAGATTATACGTCGCAGCTGTTCGATATCCTTTGGGCGATATCTGCCGTTCGTACAAAATAGCTCCCGGTAACTTGTCGCGTTAACCACGATTAACCGTGCCCATACCTATACATAAACTTTGGACACCACAAAGTCGAACTATTCTCCACTTTGTCCCGCGTACCCGTGTGGTTATCAAAAATATCAAAAAAGTCCAATTATGATAAGAATTTTCGTTAAGTACCCTATTATAAATTAATTAGCACCTAGATACCTACTTGTTTATGATACTTATTTTATTTCAGTATTTATTACTTATTAGTATAGTCTTTTTAATAGTTAAGTTGGTAAAATGTTAAGTTGGTGTTTAACTGAAATGGTTAATAAACTATGGTTACTATGATAATACTTGATAATTAATGATACACAGACACGGACTGTGCACGGTACACGGTGAGCGTGGAATACCGCGGGTCTTTATACACCATATACATATTAATAGTATACCTACATTACAGTGACGGATCCAGAACTAGATTGATTTTTTTTTTTTTTTTTTTTGGGAGGAGGATGAAACAAAAGCTTGCATAGTTTTATTAAACGTTAAGATATTATGGGCGCTGGCGCTGGCGGGGAGGGGATCAGGGGATGAACATGTCCTTTTTAGAGAATTACATGACGATGACTATATATATATATATATATATATATTATTGCTGTAACTGGTAGTAAAATACAATTATTGGTTAAGCAAAAATTAATAGGTGGATATGAAAATGTGATTAAAGTTTGTCCCTCCTAAAATTAACTTATGGACACCCATAGACATTCTTATTCATAAAATTTCTCACTTTAAGACCTCTCATTTAACTCATCAGTTACTCCTTTGTTGGTTTATCAGTTTACTTCAACACAAAAATTGAAAATTTTTATTTCAGTCTTAAGAATGTCTCAGTGTCTAAATCAATATAGAATTAAACCTATTATGATATAAACTAATGAAGAAATTTTTCTTTAAACAAATTTCAATTAAAATCTATTTTTTTTAAAAGTTTGTTAACTAAAAGACGATGTTCAAAACAATGATTTAAAAGTAGAAAAAATTGATGATTTTTTTTTTGCTTATTTTAAGTTTTGAAGATAAATATTATTTTATTTGTTTACATTTTACCCCCTCCCTCATATTTCTTTGGTTCAACAATGAGTACCAATTGTTAAAAATGGTTGATATACCAATTGGAAATCCTTAGTTATGAGTAATATTTAAGTAAGGTTAAAAGACTTGTGCTTTTTTAGCTGATCAGTGAATTTTTTCTACCTGTATGTCATATATTTATTTATCACATTGTCCTTATTAAGAATGATTGTTAAGCATTAAAATCTCAATTTATTAAATACACTCATTTTTTCGTAATAAAACATCAATGTGTCAACCATTTTTATACAATCCACTACAAGTTCAATCAGTTTAATCGTAAACATACATTATAAAACGATGAAAGACTGATCATTATATTTAATTGTGTTCAGTTTTTTAATATTTTGTTCTGTTAAAACCTAATTGATTACTTTATAATTTAAAATTGCTTGTTACTTATGAACTTTAGTTGAGGTCAATTATGATTAAATGTAAAATGTTTAAAAATGTAATAAGTCTTTTATTTATAACCATTATTTCCTTTACATATTTACCTATAATCTATACTCGAATATCCTTTGTTAAAAATAGGGGTTGACGTTTATATACTTTTTTTTTGTTTTACTACACATTCTCATTAAAAAAATATTTGAATCTATTAAAAATGCATGCATTTTAATGTTTTTAGCGAATGGAAAAAATTAGGGTTAAAGAGCAACCATTAAAAATATTTCGTAGTCTTCATTATTGATTCCGTTTTTATTTTTTTACTTTGTATTTCTAATCTATGTAGATCATTGTAAAATATTATTCATTATTAGTTATTAATTTCATTCTTGACATTTTATAATTTGCTGATTTAGTAAAAAAAAGTTCCACTATCTCGTGTTTTATTACTCAGGAAATCTTTTTTAAGGTTCGAATGTTCGTATGACTTTTATGGCTTGTCCAATTGAAAAAAAATATTATTTTTATGAATTTTTATTTTATTTATTTATTTAGCTCTTCAAAGAAGATAATGGGTCCCACTAAACAAATTCGTGTGTGGGCCAAATATAACTAATAAGTTCCATAGATAGAATCTCTTAATGTTAACATATAAATAATATCAATTGCAAATAGAACCTTTTTATTGGTGCCTAACATGTAAACTAGATGGAACCTTTTCATACTCCCCCAACATATTGTATTAATTATATTATATTGAGTATAACTTGTTCATACTAAAAATATACTTGGTGTAATATACCTATAAATTCTATACAATAATATAACGCAAATAATATCAACAATTTACTGAATTTTCTTTAGATAGACGTCAGTAGCAGAACTATAAAGGGGGGGGGGTTGATTCCCGGGCGTAAAAATTTTGGGTGGCGTAAAATTAATTGAATTAAATTGACATAAATGCTTATTAGTAGTCGATGACCCTTTTTTTTTTTGCGTAATCTTACACTTTTCCACGGGCATCAAAATTCCTATAGTTCCACCTCTGGATAGTTCCACCTTTTGCTTCCGTGTAAAAAACTCATTCTATAATGCACTTTTTAAAAACGAACGTTTCTGAGAAAATTTATATATATATAAAAAAAAAAAAAAAAATGCATTTTGAACAAATGTGATTTCCATAATTTTCACAGTTATCTATTTGATGTGTAAGCTCCGAATATATTATTATGTTGTACAAAAGTGTAAACGGTTTTTGGAATCGGAACCGTTTTCCGGCCGTAAACCCGAAATATTTCAACCCGGTTCGACCTACGGGTCGTATAACATACACAATATACATAAGCGTAAGCGTTTCTAATGGTCGTGCCTATCGTGCACATAGGCGCACGACATGCAAAACTAGCTGAAAGTTTAAAATTTGGCCGAATTACTATGTTCTGTGCTATATTCCAGATTTATTCGTGACAACATTTATTTGACGTCCGGTTAGTTTATGTTTTGTCATGGAATTATTGTTTTATTTTATGCAAGTCGTTGTATATTATCAAAAAACCGTTTGTGATCGTGAAGTTTTGAGTTATGACAACCAATTTTTTTTTTGTGGGGGGGGGTTGAGGAGAGCAGGAGGGCAAGTGCATGACCCCCAAATAAAGTCTGGACACGCCTATATGTATACGAGTACATGATATAGAGATAACCTCGAATATTTTATAGAATACGACGTATTCGGACCGAGTACACGATGATCGACGACCCAAGGGTCGCGGCGACGCGGGCAGCTGATATCATTTTTCTTTTGAACAACAATAATAAATATAACGACGCGTCGCAGCTTCTACGTCGGGCGTGCGCGGTGTATACAAAATTATACCAGTGTTATGACCTCATTAACATAAACACCGCCGCCGTGTCGCCATTTACAAGCGTTTATAGGTATGTCGTACACGGGACCCTTTTAATTTGTTGCCTTCGTACTCATATTATGTATATGTATATAGCATACCTATATATATACGAGTATATATATATATACGAATATACCGAAATCCGAGTGACAATTATTACGGTCGTTTTTCCAAATTATTAATTACACGACGACGACAGATATTGGCCTCCCCCCCCCCCGCGCTCGTTAATACGTTTATAACGACTTGTAAGTACCGTATGGGATCTACGAGGGCGGCATAATATACACGTGTTTACGGATTATCCCCTTCCGGCGTGTCGTCGTCGAGCCGACGACCGCGGCGGTGGTTTTTTTTTTTATTAATATTATTTTTTTAAGGGGCCTCCACATATCATCATTTTTTTTTCTGGTCAAAAACCAACAGTCCGGGGCACGATGCGTACTCCGAAAACGATTTTGAAAACGTATTATAGATTTTTCATTAGTCTCACCAGAGGGAAGAATGATCGAGCCATATTTTTCATCTTCACATTTTATGCTATACAGTTAAAACCATTTACAGGTTTACACAGTTTTCAACATAAATATCTAATGGAAAATTCAAATATTTCTTCAAAATTAAAATCGATGTACTGCGACGTTCCGATGGAATTGGAATCGTATATTTTAGTGAGAAATATACATTTTTTCGTGACTATAAAGTAGATAGCTGACATGTGCGCGCAGGTGCGTGTAATGGCTCTTCGTATACTTTTGATACGGGTTACTAACACTAATGATCACATAAGCCTCACACAAACACATAATCGTACAACAAAGAAAGTACCTATATGATAAATTGCCTAAATAATACTCATTAGAATCGTGTGGTGTGGAGGGGCCCCTTAAGCATATATCTCGTGCATTTTAAGCTCCCTCTCCAGACGCCGGCCCCACCCCTTGTGAAACCGTGTGTATTTTATCTTACATTTTACGATTGGCGAGTCCGTTATATTTTTAAACTATAGTTTACCTATAATCTTATACTTTTCGGATGCAAGTGTGATTTTTAGTTTAGGACCGTCGTATTGTGCGATGTATGAAAAATTACTACGTTGATCAACATTTAAATTTTAAATGGTATCTAATGTTTTTAGCTGTACGTTTAAAAGTGGGTTAATCAAAAGAATAAGAAGACTCTCGAGAATATTCCACTCTTTAGATTTACAGGCAATTATAGGTGTTTCATTTCTAAATGTATCCAAATAAACGTACCTATTATAGCATTTGGTAGTGACTAGTAGTTGTCGGCGATAATATATATTAAAATATGTTATAAAATGCTGGTTATCATATAAAATAATAATTATTTTTATTTGAATTGATTAAAAAAAGAATGAGAAAAAACTAAACTTGTAATTTTCTAACTAGTTACTGTCCAGCCGGATGTCTATAATATAACGGTGTAGATTGAAACGGAATACAATTTTCGTAAAATATACACGCCAACCAGATCCTCTGAACTACGGGATTGGAATTTTCGCAAACGTTTTTGGAGTTTGATTATATGCCGTGGTTATAATATAATGTCTATAATATTTGATAACAATATTTATAGGTTAGCTGATGTATAACGTAGAAACTGACACTATGCTGTTATAGGATGATTTATTTTAATTGGAAATTGATATGTCGACGTGTAGTATATTATTTTATTTAATTAAATAAGAGTAGGTATTTATAATCAGTGGAAAATATGAGAAACAGGCCGGGGATTGAGTATGTCATGAGAAAAATTCCATCGAAAATAAACCGTATCTTTACTACATACTATTTTATTTCTAAATAATTATATTTATATATAATATGATCGCCACATTGTTTAATACTACGATAATATTATTATATTTAGGTAAACAAAGATTTCCTATTCATTAATAAGAGGCAATTTTAAAGAAATATTTTGAAAAATGAAAATTAAATAATTAAGAAATGTTAAAGTACAGTTTAAAATTAATCTATAAATAGTTCTATACCCGTATCACTTTTTATTGTTATATAATCAAGACATATATTCAAAAACATGTTACGAAAAACATAAAAAAACCTATTTTAGAGGTATACACCATTATAATAATATGACAAATGGCAATATTTTGGAGACGATCTTATCAATGTTTTACAGTATTTTAGTTATACTGTTCAATATTGTATGTACATAAATCTTGTTTTTAAATTTTATAAATGACATTTTTAGTTATTAATATTTTTAAGAACGGCAATGAGATTGTCTCTAAAATATTGTTATATATTTGATAATCAGTGTTTTAATAGGTAGTTTCGTTTATTTTAATTTGCGGACATGTTTATATACTACTAAAAATCATTGGTGTGGCGTCCTCTTAACATTATATTGCACGGCGATATCGGTTCATTCATTAGTTTGATGGATATTTGAAATATCCGTCCTGAGAGTATATATTATAATATAATCTTATTATCTGTAACGCACGTCCTGGGAAAGGTTATTGGCCTAAATTGATTTTCCCCTTCAGCAAACTAATTTATTGCGTGCGGCCGATTGACCGTCGTCATCGTCGTCGACAGTGTAATTTCTGCCGAGCACAATAATTTATAATTAATATACAATATTATATACATGATCGTCGTATTTCATTCTTTCTCAAATTAACGATGACGACATATGACGACGACGACGACGGTCGTGTCCGTTCTTTTTTCTGACGGACCCGATCGGTGTATCTATATCACCGTCATCTCTTCTCAACTACAGTAGATATTCGAAAATAATGTTTTTTTTTTTTTTTTTTTTTTTATTCGTAAAACGTTTTAACATTGTGGAAAAACGAATGAAAACGTCCCGTAGTAGACATAATATATTGTAATAGTCACATTCCCCTCTTCTCACCGGTGGCCAAACACTGCATTGTATACATAGACACTTTTCGGATTTAACAATTTATTAGTTCCGCATGATTTTATTGTACACAGTGTATAATACCACATAGTGTTCTATGCGTCCGTCCGACGAATTCAAGGATGAAACACTTTACAAAGACAACGCGATGACAAAGCAAATTTTTCGGACGGTTTTGACGTAGAATTTTTTTACTCCATACCGGCATATTATTTGATTCCCCCCCCCCCCCACAATCACCCGAGTAACACCGCCTCGTCATCATCACTCGTGTATCTAAATAAATAAATATATTTTACGAGTAGGTATTTAAAATTGTATCTGCGTATACACGACGAGTAACTCTACGGCCATTATAATATAGAAAACGTACAATAATGGACGTATTATTGTTTTATTATTATGTCCTAGGTATATATACTATAATATTTTATGTTCGGATGTTCGGACAACGCTCGTGGAATATAACGACTATATTACTCACGATAATGATATTACCATCATCGTCCATTTGTCCATAAAAGGGAATGCGTGTGAAATTGAAATTTAGTGCATATTTTCCAGAAGTCGGGACACGTTCTGTGCGAATTATCGTATACTGTGACCATAATACTCGTATACCGGTACAATTAGTGCCAAAGTCGAATTATTTTTGACAAATTGAGTTACTTAAGTGGCCAGTGTACTGATATCAAATCGTTCATACATAATTCGGTCAGGGTAATTGACTTTCATTTGATAAAATAATTTCGATTTCGTCGAAATGTGACGCACGCACAAACCGTTTTTAACATACAAGCGTATGCTGAACGAATAATATATAAACATCAAGTACCAAAACGTATTCGTAAATTTTATTCGAATTATTAATAATCATAATATAGGTACCTCTAATATACCAATGTACCGGTAAACAATGTGTCATTCACATGTTATAGGTTGGTTATAACTTAGAGGACGTAGTACCAGTACCTGACTCGGTTGTCCTCTGTCTGACACGCGCAACATAGTAAAATCGGGTTTTGTGTTTCCGATTTCATGAACAATTGATCGATTTTAGGATATGACGACTTATCATATTTAATAAAGAGAACGCATAATCTATGTCATGTAGAAGTTATATTTTCAATAAGTTAAATTAAAATTTTTAAGCAAAATATTCACGTTATTCATACACTTGAAAGAACTTATAATTAAAAACTTAAAATTATATTTATCGAAATAATAATCCCTACATGACATAGATAATGTTCTCTTTGTAAATTATCTTAAAATCTTAAAATAAACCAATTGTTCATGAAATTGGAAACACAAAACCCGATATTACTATGTTGCACGTGTCTTTAATTACTTAAAAATCGTGTCTAAAAAAATACGTATTTTAGTTGTAAATATTAAAATAAGCTTGAGCATTTGTGATGATTAACTGTAAATTATAAATAGTATAAATACTATACATTTTTAACTTTACATAAAAACGAAAACTTCTGCAATATGTGTTACGTATTATGGCTATTGTTTATCATCCATAATACATTTTACAATATATAGAGAGTACAGTAGAGAAAACGTGGAGGTAATTAAATATCATAATTTGAAATGTATCACAAATATATAATATATGATTTAATACATTTTAACTTTTATTTTTTATTTTCGCACCAACACTTGAAATTTTGTAATCTACTCAAAAATGCAAGATAGTAAAAAGCCACATTTTATTAAAAAATTTCCAGAAAGTCTAAAATAATATTTGAATACTCGTTTTACGGGAATGAAAATAAACGTTCAAAAATGTTTTAATACCCTCTGTTTTATAAACATTTTACGACTATTATAATGTTCTTTTTTAAAACATTACAGTGAAAATATCTTAAAATAATTTTTTTATACTGGATGGGAGATTTTCCCAAAACGTTATTAGAACTTTATATTTTTAATTTCTTTTTAAAGATTCACTAATTAATTTTTAAAGTTTAATTTTTGCTCTCTAAGAAAGGAGTTGAACAGTTGATATATTATAATAATGTATATACAAGTTGTGTAATAAAGGTCGACATATTGCAACTGAGGAGGCGGTCTAGATGTGACTGCTTAGGTCCGGTTATACACCTCTTTTTAACGAGCAAACTACCCTCGGCACAGCCTTCGGTGCACGATACACTATATTTTATACATAATATATATTAAGAAAGAACGAGTGAGAAATAAGTATATACTTTTAAGTCTCACGTCATAAAGTATAATTATATTTTTCTCTTTAAATACTTAATGCGAGAATATATTAATTTTGTATTATGTATTTAAGTATTTTATACTACTATTTAAACTACTCTATAAACAGAGTGAGGCAAAAGGTCACGCTATACAATTTCGAAATAGCTAATTATTTTTAAAATGTATGATAGTTACTTTTTGAAAATTATATTAAGTTTATGCATGTACCATCAGTCGCCTTGAGATCCTGTTACTTTTTCCGCAACGCATTTCTAGTGACATTGCTGCAATTTCTCCGTAAGAACTCTACTAAAATCCTGGAAAAGTTTATATTTTGTGGTTTTTTTTTTAAAAAACTTAAGAAAATGTGTATAAAATGTGAAAAAGCTCCAAAATATTAACAAAAAAAGGTCGATATTCGTGAAAAAATTCCAGAAAATCACGGAGAATTTCAAAACAATAGATAGGTACATTTATATATAATATAGGTAAGTCATATTTAAGAAAAAAGTCCAATTTTATTGCTATAGAAAATTACGCATCAAAACGGTGACTTATGCCCCACCCTGTATATATATATACCAACAGTATACACCTATATACATTATACAAGTAGTTTATTATGCAGTGGGCTGGCACGCATAAATATAATATTATATTCATTATATACTACACATAGCGTGACACGATCTACAATTAATTGAGTTATTCCATGTGCCTGGTGTACGATTTCGCTTCGTTATCATTGCAATTTGTACATATTTTATTTTTTATTTATATTCAACGTAATAGCTGCGGTTTTGTCGAGAAACCGTATATAATACACGCTTAAATCGTATTAAAAATGTACAGCGCATATTATAATATAATAATAGGTATACCGGGCTCCACGAACCATACCTATTGATAACGACAAAAATATTTTTATGCGTTTTTATAATATATTATGCAAGTAAGTAATGTACATTATTATATGAATTATGGTATAGCCTATATAGGTACTCGAATCAGAAATCGTCAACTAATGAGGTCTCATTCGAAACTTATACTCTAAAATCGTATATTACAAAACAAATAAAGATCAAAAATATGCACTTTATTGTTGTATTTATGTGTTGAATTTGTATAAAATTAGGTAGGTAAACAGTTATAAAGTACTTATATTATTGTTAAAATTGTTATCAAAATACGCACTAAGAAAATCGTAAAATCAGAAAATATGCCTTTGAAACTAAAAAAAGAAAATCACTGAATATACTATAGCATAAACTTTTGATTTCTATATTATTAGTAATTGCATGAAATTAATAGTAATAAATCTAATAAACAAAAAATAAAAATGCATCAGCTTCTGAGTTCTACTATAAGTATCTTATAAACTATATATCTATATAATAATAATAGATATATAATAAAATAATCTTAATCTCAAAGATTAAATATATTAAATGCCTAGAAAAATAGTCAATCACCTACGTTTTAACACACGAGTGTTATTTAAACAATTTATAATTTATAAAACTTTTATATACTTTAATTATTTAAACAATATTGACTTTTAACAAATAGTTTAACTCAAATTATTTATATTTAACTAAACTTGATTTCTTCATCAACCAAAGCTAAAAAGTAGGTAGCTAACTTTTAACTTAACTTAATTATTTTTTATTTTAACTTTACTGAAGAAATTAGTTAAAGAGAAGTAACTAATGCGTAGTCTTATGACGTTGACCTAGTGTAATAAAATTTCAATTTAGGACGTTACAAGGTACATTTCATAAAATATTTATATGGTTTTAAATACCGTAATTATTGTAAAGCTTTTTATTACTCATCAACCTCATAATGGAGATATTAAAACGTGTTTGTACATTTGCGTTTATATACCTTATATAAAACTTCCATTTAGGCATTTATAAGCATTTGATGAAATTTCTGATTTAAGTGTATATGCATATGACATAATAAAGAGCAAATAATATATTTACTGCAACACAATACAAATTGTTATTATATCGTCTTGCGTATATAGGTAGTCAAATTATTTACTGATTATTATGCAAAAGCGTGTCGCTTTCAAAATGCATTAGCACATCCATTTTATATAAAATACAAAATAAAGGCAATTTACTTATATTAACAATGATCTCAAAGATCTACGTCTGTGAAGTTGGTCTACCCACTACTTGCAAATAAAATGAATCATACCTATGTTAATATTTTGCAAATCATTTTTAAAATTTGCAAATCAATAGTTTCGTCCCAAAATCCAAAAAACAAGTTGGGTCAATTAAACGTAGCCCACCCTTGTTATCAAAAACCTTTAAAATTGATATCAAACAATAGCTTTTAATTTGCAAAAATTTGCAAGTCCGTTTTTGGAATTGTCAAGTCACCGGTGAAGTCACTACAAGCCTTTGAAGTTGTGAAGTTGGCCCACCCATAATGCCCTAGAACTTCGAAATTGGTACCAAACAATAACTTTTAATTTTCAAATCCTTTTTTAGAATTTGCAAGTCGCCACGAGCTTCTGAATCTGTGAAGTTGAATGATGACCAAAAACTTCAAAATTGTTATCGTTGAAGCTATTAGCTACAACTATGATTCATATATAACATTATTAGTGACTAATGAATTAATTTATGTTGGATTATTCTTATGTGCCAATATTTGTAATTATTATAATTAATTATACTTATATACCTATATGAATAACAAAATAATATTTACAATTGTTACTATGTACAATGCAATATAATAATATCCAATTAATCCGTCATTTTAAATTATTACAATAAGAATGAAATGCACAAATTAGTTACTAATAATGTTATATTTGAATCATAGTTGTAGTTAATAGTTTCAATGATAACAATTTTGAAGTTTTAGGTCATTATTCAACTTCACAAATTCAGAAGCTCGTGGTAACTTGCAAATTCCAAAAAAGGATTTGCAGATTCTTCCAAATCAATAGCGATAGGTTTGGTACCAATTTCGAAGTTCTAGGTCACTATGGGTGAGCCAACTTCACAACTTCAAAGGCTCGTGGTGACTTCACCGGCGACTTAAAAATTCCAAAAACGGATTTGCAAATTAAAGGCTATTGTTTGGTACCAATTTCGAAGGTTTTTGATAACAAGGGTGGGCTAGGTGAAGTTGGGCCAACTTTTGTTTTTTGGATTTTGAGACGAAACTATTGACTTGCAAATTTTAAAAACAGACTTGCAATTTCTTACAAATTACTTGCAAAATATTAACACACGATTCATTTTATTTGCAAGTGGTGGGGAGTCAACTTCAAGGACGTCAATAATCTGACTGGTGTTAGCTATTACCGTTTTAAAGCCCGGGTTGATATATTTATATGCATTGCGGATAAAATTTTTCAAAGATTGTTTTTATATGTCATCTTATTATAGCATCATTTTTAAAACTTAGGTTTAGCTAAAAATGAAATTTTTAGGTTTATTAATAACAAAAGTATAGAAGTAATAAATTAGTTCTATATCGTATAAAAAATATCGCTGCAGATTAAATCTTAAAAACGCAATTCTATAAGACGTCAACGAATAACCGCGGCTGACGTGTGAATAATTAATACCTATAATTTTATTATGATTCATTTGTTCGTTCATTCATTCGTAAAACATGCGTCAATTTATTATTAATCGATTTATTTTCCGTCTTAAATTTGTCTATTGTTTAATGTAAAAGAACTGCAGCGATAATTTGTCGTTTCTTTATACTAAATACAAGTTTTACCTATGTATGCATTATCGTATCCAAACGCACAATATTACGCATTTTTGCACGGTTTTCCATTATTATCGGAATAAGTCCGCATATTATGTATATTGCATATAATAATAATAATAATAATATTTTAAAGAATTTTTTATAATGATAATATTCCTTCTAATGCAAATATTGTCCAACAATCTGAAATTTTGAAAAGTTCAGGGTGACCGATGGAAACCTAACATTCTTCAGATAAACAGCACTCATTTGATGAATTAATTCAAATTTAGTTATGGAAAATGAAAGCTTAAAAAAGACGGTTATGTGCGAAGAATAACATTCATCAAATACCTATTGTTTTATTCAATGTCATTTTCGACCGGTTCATTAAAATCATCCTTGATTATTGACTGTCCAACTGCAATTATCAATCGGCCAGATAAATTTCACGCGTAATGGCACCTCTCAAATCATTCAGTGATTAGGCCTTGAGGGTGTGTACCCTTAATTTGACTACCTCTAAAGACAGAAATCGCAGGTTGAAAGAGACAGAGAAAGACAAGATTTAAAAACTGGTTGAAAATTATATCCGAGAAAACTCTTCTTGGATATTTTTTACACCTAAACATTTTTTTTCCACATGTTTAAATTTGGAAACTTTAATTTTTTTAGAAACAAATTTGAATCTATATGAAAATCAACTAAGTACTGCAGATATCTTAAGAATATCAGATTTTCATATTATGTCACACTACCGTATATTATGCTGTTATCGGTTTGCCCAAAAAAAAAAACGCGTAGATGTTTCGTTTTTTACTCTCTATTTCTTTTCTGATTTTTTTTTTTTTTTTAGAAAATTTAAGAGGAAAACCCGTATTTTGTTTTATGGTAAATACATCGAGACATCGAGTAAACACTTACTCACAGATTGTCTTTATTCTACACAGTTACCAACGTATATACTGCAGTAGGCTTCTATTTTCGAATTAAGCACCATCGTCTGAGTACCTATTGCATCACGTTGAAGTCTCAATACGGATAAGTGGACGATATGAAAGGGTTTGTGTGCAGCGAGTGTTTGTTTTAGCGTGGAAACATATTTTATAATAATATAATAATAATAATATAGAAACCGTATACTGCAGGCTACCTTGTTTAACGTGGAAATTCGAAGGTTATATATATTCAGGTACATATTGTTATATTATAAACGTTGATACATTCCTATATTATAATGCCACACAGCTCAGTATTGTTATAGACAGCTGTCGACCACAAGAATCAAAATGATTAAATGACACGAATATTTGTTGCCATAAATACATACATACAACATAATATAGCACGATTAGAATATTTTTAAGGGAAAATTGATAATCATTATCCATTTGTTCGATTATTTTCGCGTGTAACAATAATAATTATCGAAACGTGTCTATAAATATAATGTCATTGTTAAATTATTTTGTTTGAATTCTCTTTCTACATATACCTATATAGCAGAATGTTCCATTAGTCCATACGGTCACACCATAGAACGTTCGCAACAAACTAATATTTTTGAATACGGATCTTTTAACAATAATCTATGAAAAAATTTGTCAATTTGATAATTATAAATTTCGAAAAATATTTTTCTTGGAAATTAATTTATGAAAAAAAATAACCATTTTTTACCTTATTTATATTCAGTTAAAATAATATTCACATGAAGTAAACATTTACAAAATTAAAGCAGGTTAAGTTTTGGATTTTTATTACACTACCAATATATATATAGTAAAAAAAACAAACCACATATTTTGATTAAATCAACGCCAAGTCAACGTGACCTATATTGGTTTTCAAAGATTCAAAATAGAATTAATTTTAAATTGAATTTAAAGCTCCACCCTAATTAATAAATCTATTTTTATGGTTTATCTACCATTTATCAGATGGAAAAGTTCGCATTGAAATTTAATTTGATTAGACAAATGTGATCTGTTACCCACACATTATTACAAAATCAAAAATTTAATATGTTTTAACTTGGTTAATTTTTACTCAATTTGAATATTTTTTTTTAAATATGGCATTAGAAAAGTGGGTCGGCAAATTTATGTCACCACTAAACTGAATTTTCTTTTAGATTACCTTCTAGAATAACTCGTAGGTATTAAAAAATATCGTTTACCTTCGAGTTCGTTAGGGTTAATCGAATAGGACACATTCTATGTGTTTTTTACGGTCTATTTAGATATATTATCAGGGGGTTTACACTAAGCCAACATAAAAAAATTCAAAGTTCTATGCTACTTATCATTGATAGTTCAGATGATCATGGTATGAACCTATTATTCTGTGGTATAAACACAGTATAAAAAATGATAAAATCGCATCCTTAAACATGTCGACTGATTTTTGCCGCCATCCTATGCTACCTGTGTAAATTCTTATCAAAAACCATTGTGATTTTTTATTTTGTGATATTATTGTAATTGTTACTATTATAATAGTATATATAGATAAATTTTGAACACGTATAAACGATTGTTATACCGTGCAATTATTATTATACTAAATGCATTATAATTTGCATTATTTATAGCGAAAACCCGATGAACAAAACTCGTGTTTTTTCAAACCATCAAGCGAATTGTAAACGTACATTTTCGAACAAATTTACAACAAACCACGGTTGAAAATAATAATATATGCACGAAATAATATATGACTCATACGTGTATTTACGTCTCGTCTCGTTTCTCCGCCACTCACACTCTACCCTCGGCCCTCATCGTGTCTCTCCTTGGGTGGGACTCTCGGCGAGAATTATTTACAAATAAAACTGCAGATTGTACTAGTTTTAAATTCATCGGCAAAGTCGTGTCTTCCCGAGACCGGAGACAGTAGTGGGCTTATCGTATAATATTTGTATAAAATAATAATTCAATTAACGTGTCGTCATACCTAATATAATTATACATTAGTACATTATTATTTTTAAAATTATTATATTTATTTTCCATAGTTATTTTTTCCTGAGGGTTTTGGTTTCTAGCATTCTAGGATTCCAATATTTTGAATTCCTACAAAAATATTTTATAATCTCTGTGATTAGAATTCCAATTTTTCTTCGTACCCTTAAAACGAAATTATTTTCAATTAATGTATATTCAGTTTAAATTATACATATTTATACTATATAGCGTAAGTGCAACTCCTTGTTGTAAGTGTAACTCATTTTGAGTGCAACTCTTGTACTTGAATTTATGTACATCACTATAATATCAGAATTTATAATAGCTAGAGATCGGAGTTTTTTGATTGTTATTGTTAGCTGTGAAAATTCCGCTTACGTCGAAAAATGGTCTTAGCTTTCTAAAAAATGGTCTACTAACCCCTAAAATGATTTAGGTGAATAAGCGGGAAAAGCTGGTATTTTCCATATTTACGATTCATATTTTTTTTTTATATATAAGAAAACACACTTTTTTCACTTCGCTCTACAGTTTATAATTTTCCATTCGAATATTTTCTAAAAACAATGTCTTCAATAATATTAGTTACTAACAAATTAGATACGTAATAAAGTAGATATTTTTCTGTTATAAGGAATTTAATTTAATTTACTTTAAACTAAAAAATAGTTTCAAAAATTTTAAATGCAATTACCACTTCCAAAAATGAACTAAAATAATAATAATTGTATACTTTGGTATATGAATAATTTCAACATGTATGAAATGAAGTAACTATAAGATTCAAAAAAAAAAAAAAAAATATATATATATATATCATTGATAAGTTAGAATTCTAATTGCTGCTCAGGTTAATAATAATATCGAAACCATTTTTAAAGGACATAAGTGTAGATATACATAAAATATCTATAATTTATGCAATGGATTGTTTTTGCTAGAGAAATAATTTCTAATTATTAGGATGTCGGTGATCTACAAATAGTTGTATATACACAAAAAAAAAAAAAAAATAATAATAATTAGTATATGACTTGAAAACAAAAAATGATCTAATATTTTTGAAGAGAGACTTATTTTAAAAAAATAATAAAACACATTATAGAGGTAATTATGAAAATTAATTTTAACGCTCATCTTCGTTTTTATTATTTACGCTGGGCGATTATATTTTTGGATTCAATATCATCACATAAAGAACAATAATGGGGGGGGGGCTTAAGAGGGCTACACCCCTTTAAGAACATACGCCAAAATTCGAGTAAGAAACGAAATGTAGATACTAATATTGTAGGGGATTAATTCTGCGTTCGGCTAACATTTGTCCGTTCCCTCCGAAATGAAGAATTGAAATCGCGTCTATATAATATTGTATTATAGGTAGGTAGGTAGGTAGGTACCTATATACGCGTATCGATGGTGTTGTACAAATGTACAAAATTATTGTATAACTTTGGATCGTGTATGTCTTTTTGATTATATATACATATACCTATATAGTATATACGAATACAATTTTTTTTTAATTTTATTTTTTTAAGTATATTCTCAAGTGTCCGAATGCGTAGGTATATATACCAATATACCAATATATTGTGTGTAAATATAAATGTAACATACCTACGTACATGAGTACGTCGCCTATAAGCTAGTTAATATGAATGAACTCGATCGGCAGGTAAATCTTGGTCTGGTTAATGGAAATTGGAATGAACCAAAACCAATATTGCGTATGGGTGGTCTGACAATCACTTGTTGCGCGCTCACGCGCGCGTAACACTCGCGCACGCGCACGAGTACTCACCGATCACACACATGCACGCATAAACATAATATTACACACACAGACTCAGGAATCGGAGACTCGCAGACACAAATATAATATGGTATCTATAATGTATATATTAAGTACATTTCGTTATATATTTTAATATTTAATATTATATAATATTATGTACGACAGAAAAGTTATTGTATATGGGTATGTGTGTGTGTGCCATTTATAGTGTATATACCTTGGTATAGTCTATGGTCAAATATAGGTATATAGACAGTATCAGATAGTCGTATAGCATTCGGTCTGAGACGACTCTACTGTGTAGGTAAACCGTTTACAAACCACATGCGTTAATAATAATTATATACATCTGCAGTTGCACAACAGTCCCGATTTGACTGATGCACATAAACACGTTATTATTAAAATTATTCATAATTTAATTGTTTTTTTTTTTTTTTTTTTTTAATTCATTTTTATTTCTAGGTCTTCCGGAATTTTGAAACATCCATGCACTACATTGCTGCTTTGAATGCATCGTTCGAGTATTATATATGTACCTACTGCAGTGTGTGCCGGTGTACCCCACCATAAATCCCGAAACGCTCAAAAAATTTCCACGAAAAATCAATATTTACGAATGCGGTTTTTTCAACAGTAAGTATCTCTCTATATAGTCTATGAGAAAATTTCGATTTTATGGTTTTATGATATGAATTGAAAATTTCGTCACTCCAAAATGAATATTTTAATTGGTCATTTTATAAGCCTTATTTTTCTATATAATTGATAAAAACTATTCGAGTTGAGAAAAAATTAATCGAAATAGAGCAGGTTAAATTTTTGATTTTCATTACGTTAGATAGCAAAAACACAAATTGTATTTTTACCTAATTTGAATTTTACGTTATCGAGGACTTTTACATGACGATCTATAAGAATAGATTTACATTATTAGGTATATTACATTAATGGAATATTAAATAGGAACAATATAAAATTAATTATATTTTTTAAAAACCTATCATAATTCCCAAATGTTTTTTTCCCTCGTTAAAATTGTATTTAATAGAGTCAAATGTGATCGATTTTAGTTATTTTAAAGTATCAAAAATAAAAACTGATCTGCTTTGACTCAGTAAATATTTACTAAAATAAAATAAATTAATTTTTTTTTTTTAAATTGCATTGAAAAATCAAATAAAAGGAAAGTTATTTATTAAAGTTTAGATAATTCAATTCTATAAAAAGTGTTTCTAAACAATATTTTTGAAATTATTTTCATCAAATTAGAATGATCTATATTCGAATATAGAATATTGTCGACAAATCAGTATTAAAAATATTGATTTTTGCATATAGATATTTAGAGGGATTTACACGTCGATACGTATGGGACACACTGTAAAACCTTATACTTATACTGTATACTTAGGTTTTCTATAAGACATTAACATTGAAATTGGTATTTCGGTCCATAGTCCATACAAATACTTTTATATTCTAATCAATATGTAATAAATTAAGTAGGTATATAAATACATATAGATAACTTATAGTAAATTAATTATTTTACTGTTGTGCGAACATTGAAAAATTCACCAGTAAAAAATACTAGTATACTACATACTCGTTTTTTTAAAGGGATATATTATAATAGAAATTTTTTAAAAATTTTAAATAATATAAAAATCAAGCAATTGAAAAATATTTAAATACATTCTAAAAGTAATTAAAAAATAGTCATGAACTACCTGTGGCTTAAAAACAACTTTTTATTGTTGTGTATTCGTTAACAAAAATGTTGAACGGGTTCATAAAGTAATTTAAGAGTTAAAATACTTATTATAAAATCGATAGAAAACCATATTATGTGAATATAGTGAATCTCGTTTAAGTTTTTTTTTTTAAATTTACTAATAAGAAAAGCGGTTATAATTGTTTAAAATTTCAATAACATATTTTAAAATGTGTAAATTTATAAAAACCGAACGAGACGGTGCATTCCAAATGTGGTTTTCTATCAATTTTATAGTGCCTAAATTTTATCGTATTCTCTGTTGAATTTTTAATAGATGTTTTAACTTTAAAATCTTATTTTTTTTTTTTTTTTATGTCAAGTGTTGACTAAAAATAATACAAAATACTGATTAGAACAATATAAATAAAAATCAATATTTTTGAAAGATTACTCATTTAATAGACTAACTTTTTTTGTGTACTAATATTGTTTTAATATGACGTAACAGGATCGTCAGACATTAGGATCATTTTGTCATATAAGACATGTATTTCTAAACGATTGTATTATATTTTCTATAGAAAATCGATTATAAAAAATAATCTTATTTTGACTGTTCTAAAAAATTAGCATTTGGTGAATATTGTTTCGTGTGCAGTCTAATATATCAAAAAAATAAATAAATAAATAAATAATAAAAATCTAAAAGTATAATATCCCCTATATCCACTAGGTAGTTGGGACGCGGGAAGGCATAAAATTACATCTTCTCACAGTCGTGTATCCCGTGGATTTTCTGAAATGAACTCTGAACAAAATCAATTCTGGTTAGGTTATCGAATAATATACAGAGGACTTCCCTGAAGTTGTTTTTTTTTTTTCAAAATATCATTAGTATATACGTATATACATATATTTATATTATATACACATCGGATGATGTGTATATTTAGATGAAGTATTATAGATTAAAACGCTATGTGTATGAGGTTCGGCGTTATTATAATTTTTTATTAAAATACGAAATTAACGTCCCTTGTACTTTATAAATATACCTGTCAACGCAGACGACCGTAAAATGGATTTTTTCCGTTTCGTTTATAATCGTACGAATTTTAGTATTATGCATATACAATACACAAGGTGATTCTGTATAAACATGCCTGCCCTACTTTTATCCTTTAATCATTTTTAATTTTTTTATTTTCATAATGTTTAATTACCCATACTAACCTTTTATTAATGGGAACAGCTTTTTTCTTTATAAATATCAAGTCCTTTTTGAACATTTTGATGTACCGATATGAACATTTGAACGAGTACAGTTTTATAGTAAGTTATAGTTTCATTTATATATTAAGGATACAAAAAATTTTGGTATCAGGATAGTTCGTTAAAAACACAATTCACCAATGAATTATTATTAAATGTTAAAATGAAATTTGGAATTTGGACAAATATTAAAACAAAAATATATATTTAAAAATATGTGTCTACTTACAATATATTTTTTTAGAAAATTGAATATCTTCATGCAATAATATATAACAATTAATGCTATAGGCTACATTTGTCTATCCACGTAAACGTGTATATCTATATATTTTTATATTATTAATTATATTCTTTTTTTTACAAATAGTTATTTGATCATATTAAATGATAATTTATAATACGCAAAATTAATAGGTAATTAATAATATAATAAACACATATTTAAAAGGATTTTATTCTTGTGTCTTATATTTTTATAGGTATACATTATAATTAATAGCGGACGTTTTTTAGATAAGGTTTTTGAAGTTTATAATATACCTAGTGTTTTGCTATTTAAATCATTCTTACAATTTTTAAATTTTCAAATTTTTTATTTTTGATTAATTATTTTTGATAAACTGTTTTTTTATATACTAAGAGAATGCTGAGATTCATTATAAAAGTTAAGTGCCTAAATTTTTACCCTAAAAAAAGGAATACCCACTTAAATTGTATTTTATTATTAATATTATTATTTTAATAACGTATTAACGTTAATAATTTACAGTCGTAACTAAAACTGTAAAAATAAATAATTTTTGATGTCACTATATATATTATCTTAGTAATTTATACATTACTAACCGTAAAAACTTTGTTTGTTACTTTTCCATTTATAAAAATTTCCCCTTAAAAAAGGTATAGATTTTCAAAATAAAAAAAATGACCCGTGGAAAATACCTACCGTTTAGAACGAATTTGCTATCAAAAAAGCTAATTACTCTAAAACTCCTACTCGACTTCTTTTACGCCGAGGGTTCTTAACCGGTGGTCCATGGACTCCTAAAGGGTCCGTGGATGAGTACTCGGGGGTATCTACACAATAGAATATAACCGATAAGCTGTTACTAATAAATAAATAAAAACGATTAAAAAAAAATAAATGTCATTTTAAAACCAATAGATTTTGAGCTATGCCCAAAATAATCTAAATTTAGAATAATAATAATGATAATAATGCCACGAGTTATTTACTTTTTTTGAGGTAAAAATCTTGAGTAGGTATGTTATAAATAATAATAAGGTTTATAAGGTTGGTCCAGAAGATAGTTCAAGGGTATATTTTGGTATTTACGTGTAATAGACAAAAATAAGAACGGGTGGCGTCTCTTTTAAATCATTATTATAATATCCAGTGGCGTTTCGAAATCATTAAATATATATATATGCGTTTATATCTATCATTAACATATATAGATACATTTATTCATTTATAATACGTTTAGGTACCATATATACGATGATTCGGACGTTTCGACGAATGTCGTCGTTCTCGTTTGCCTACTCGTTACATTAAACGAACTCGTTTGTAATCTCACTATATGCCTCGGACTTGGTTTCCGTAAGGCTATTATGACCACGTTTATATAGTATAAATGGGTATATTATAGGTATGTTATGGGTATATTATTATAATGCACAACACGCATTCGTCGACTATACCAATATAACCGATAATAAATTTACAACCCGAAAAATAAGACCGTTTATTATATTAATCCGAGATAACCGGCTAGCGTATAAGTCAAAACGTCCTTAAACATACGAAACGGCTGATGTATTTTTTTCATTTTATATCCTTATTATTGCTCGAATTCGACGCTATAATATATGCAATGTTGTCAAATATTCCTGGGAAATATTTACTCGATCATTGATGTTTTTATACCCCAATTATTCATATGGAATATTTATAATACAATAACTAGTCAATGTGTTGTAATTTATATTTTTATTGATTTTTTATTTTTTTTTTTTGTAATCACCGTATTAAAATAATCGTAATCGAAATTTCTGTTTTTAAAGTGAAACGGTGTGCGATAGACTGGAATTTATTATTTAAGGGATGTAATTTGCACGCACAACAATATCGCGTAAAATGCAACTGCAGTAAAAACGCGTGTACGCGCGTCGATCTCCATGAAATTCAGGACGATTAATTTTAGTGGAAATAATATACGACTAGAATGAGGGCCATTTTATCGAAAAAATCTATGATTTGGTCGAAAATTCAAAATTGACATGGAACATAAGATGATTTATTATCCAACAGCTGATATTAAATCGAAATCTAAACATTTTAAAGTACCGACTAAAAAATGTGTCCTCATGATTGTCTACATTGTTGACAAAAGATTACAATTTAGATTTGGATTTTATTTTTCAATACTGTGTACCTAAAATTATTTTAATTTTCACTATATTATTATTTTTCTTATTTTCCGTCTAGTGAATCATAGCTGAATATTTCATCGACGAATGACGAAACATTTCATTTTATAACACAAAAATGCTAAAAATATAGTAATTACTAACATGCAGAACTTATTAAATTAATATCGATCTATATTCTAGTATATCATAGTATATCTTGTAGTATAAAACCGATATTTTTCTTGAATTTTCAACAATACATAATTTTTGACCACATCATAACCTGCAGTCCACGACGGGGGCAAAAGTTTAATCTTACTTATTTTAGCAATACTATTTGTAGGTAAATAAAAAAGCGGTCATATTCTAATTAGGTACATTTGGATATTTCAAATTAAAAACGTATATATTTTATTCAAAACTGCGGGGGAAGTCGATATTTTTTGTAAACAAGCCTTGATACACTATATAAATACAATGTTATCATCAAAATTCTAAATTTTAACTGCAAAAATGTCCAGCTATTTCTCAACTTTCGATTTGAACTTCGGGCGTTTGCGTACGCATACCTATGTGCATGTAATATTACTAATATCTACAGATATAATAGTATAGGTACTAAACTGCATCCGTATAAAAAATAATGGTACTACATACCATAATTATACACGTATATTATATAAAATACCACTGTAAACGGTATTAAGTCTTATTATACCGTAAATGGACGAAAACAACTGAACACATTATCTTGTCAGATTTGTTTTGAATTACCTATACGTAATAAGTATTGATCTTGCAATACAACCAATGACTTCAAACTTGGATCATGCACAATCGAGATAGATTATTGTATTATTATTTTTTTAAAACGTTAAGCATACTAAAACAATTCTGATAGAGGGGGCAGGAGATAATAAATCACCACACGAGGAAACTATTAGTTATTAGATGATCTGTATTATTATTTTTTCTTTTTTTGGTTAGTAGGTACATATAAAGATAACCCAGAAGGTTTCGTCATTCAAAACCCCATTTAATAGATATAATATACTACGCCTAGAATGCAATTATTGTCCTTTAAATTCCAGTTTAGAAGCCACTAAAAAAAGTGAAAAGCCGTTTTTAGAAAATAATATAGTTCTTGAGTCTTGAAATTTTCATGGATTATTTTTAGTATAATTTTGTGTTTTACTTAAAGGGACGTCGCACACGCATATGCCGTCTCCGTCTATCTAATGGAGAAAATATCAAAATTACACTACGCAAAACAATAAATGTAAAGTGTCTACGTTAAAATTAGAGTTAAGACACCTATTACCAATTTTAAAAAGGAGCACATTTTCTAAAAAATGATATATCCTTTTTGTAAAATATTCTCCTTTTTAAAATTGGTAATAGGTGTCTTAACTCTAATTTTAACGTAGACACTACATTTATTGTTTTGCGTAGTGCTATTTTGCTATATTGTCTATTAGATAGACACAGACAGCAAATGCGGGTGCGATGTCCTCTAAAGGGGCCTCGTGACTGCTGTATATTATATCGAAAATTCTAATTTCATCAGACTGAGATGACTTTGATTTCGATATTCATTTTCAAGACATTTTTGTATTCTTTAGAATATACTCAAGACATCGTACCAAGAATATTATATACTTTTAAAATTATTATTGTTATAATCGTGATTTAAATATTCAAAAATTTACTGAACTTCCAATACAAATATTTAAATAACAATACATAATGATCGAAATATTCTTGGTATGATACCAAAAGAAAGTTATGAGGAATCTATTAATGTTTTTAAGTGTATTATTAGAGTACGCATTTTGACGTTGTGATGGAATTAAAATAATCTATTTGAGTGAAAAATATACATTTTTTCGTGATTGCAAAATAGAACGCTGACATGTGTGCGGGGTGCGTGTAATAGCTCACCGTATAATTTTGATACGGGTTACTAATACTAATGAGCATTTACTATTCACACATGCATATAGCCGTCCAGTGAAATAATAAGAAATTGTCTACATAATACTCTTTAATATACGGAGGTATATTAAGGGTAATGTTAAGGGTCACGAGGCCCCTGAACAAGTTATTAATATTTTATTTCAGATAAGCTAAAGTGTATTTTACATCAGGTATAAACAATCTTAAATACGTCACAACTAAGATGTCGAGTACAAATTATTGTTTTGATACTTTCATGTGCCTCTAGATTATAATTATAATAATTGATTGTAATAATCATAAATCACGTTTACCGACTGACGAAAACAGCTCCTTTATTTAAACAATTCATTGTTAATCGGGCAAGTAAAAACAACTGTACACTAATCATGAGTGTACACTGCAAGGGGCATATTTACTTTTACGCATTTTTTTCAACCAGGATGCCACTGGGCATTAAACATCATACACGTCAATGACATATGTGTAAGGGGATTCATTGGATATTTACTGTAATCAGACCCAACACAGATTTAGGGAGGGTGCTCAAGGGGAGTTGAAAAGCTTAAACCAACAATCGTGCGACCCTTTTTTCAATGTTCACTAAACTATATGGTTAAATAATAAACCTAACTGAATATTTTATTATTTTCATAGCCCTAAAATCGATTTGCGTGGTATTAGTTAAATTTTATAAGCTATAGTGATTATATGCATTTTAAACCAAATACCATTCATGAACTTTGCAAAGTATATATTCAGTGTTTATAATACAATACAATATAATATTACATTCAAAATCTGATTCAAAATGCAAAATAAATTAGATAAATCAACGTTTATTAAAATGCTATTACATTACCTACGCATTTATTACTTAACAAAAATTATGCATATTTACATTTGTGTATTCAAATACATTTATCACACTTCCAGTTTTTTACAGCAACTCCAAAATAAGATAATTTTATACCACAAGAAAATAAGGTTAGATTATTGAATATTTATAAAAAGAAACGTTCAGATAATATTGACTTGATTTGATTTGATTTACCAGAAATTATAAGACATGGATGATCGAAATTATAGAATATTACTTAGTCAAATTTAAAATGTATTTAAAATTAAAGTTATATCTGTTTGTAATGATTCAATCTATATTTGCGTGTTAAACACTAATTATATTATATATTATTTTTCGTTATTGACAAATAAAAATATCATTTAAAAATACTTTTTTTCGGGTAGTTAGCCAGTTAGCGTAGATCTTTAATAAATTCTAAATAAACAATACAACAAAACAACATTTAATAAAGTTTACTACTAATCTGATAAAACTAAAAATAAGCAATATATGCGTATTTATGCGCTTTAAATGGTTAAATATGAAATTGTTTATAAATTAATGATTTGTTATATTTATAGACCTACTTATGTACTAAAATAATTATTTAATTGAGAATTGTATCCACGCGTTCAATGTAAAGTGTTTTTATTCAAAATTATAGTTGTAGTCAATATTTTTGGGACTTAAAACGTTTGATATCTGCGTTTTTTTTTGTATTTAGTAAAACACCATAAATATGTTCCATATTATTACCTATAGAGAATTCAAATAGAAATTGTTTTTAAATTTTTGCATATTTTATTATATTTAATCTATAATATAATTAAACGTCTTTCAATTACAATTATTTAATTTAAAATTTTCACTATAAACTTGATTTAAACTCCAGCTAGTCATTTAGACAAAGTATTATGAACAGGTTGTCATTATACGGTTTAACATAATATAACAATATAATACTAGTAATATACATTGGACGAGAACCCAAAAATATCACTGGGGGTCGGAACCAAGTTAAAAAGAACCGGTTTTGAAACTGGTTAATACACTCAAATTGAACTATCGAAGTTTCTCGATTACTCGAAGAACATCTAAAGGGCCCTTTGGTATTACAATTGTTTAACCGTTAATTAATATTTAGTGAACACGCATAACATATTTAAAAACCATATACCCTTTTAAAAAACTGAAACCTGAAATGGAATTCTTGTTTTTTTTTTTTTTTTTCTTAAACTTTAGAACCGAAAAAAAAACATTAAGGCTCTAACCCGTGCATTACCAATTGACCAAACATAAAACGATTAGCACATAACATGTTATGAGCTCGTTTTCGGGGCACTCGGATAAACTCGTGATGAATAAATTCATGATGGACTCTGATGGGGGAAAAAAAGGAATTTTGGCGTAAAGGGGCGTATACATAATATGTATTACATATTATTATATTATATGAACCAATATTTACCGGAGGAAGGACGATCCGAGTATCTGGTGCAGTACACCCAGGCCGGCCACTGTTGAGAACCGCTGGCGTCTTTGTCGGTGGCCGGGTCCGTAGACGCGGTGTTCGCCACGGCCGAGGCTTCCGGGTTGGTGCCGGTCTGCGAGTCGGAACAGGACAGGTCGATGGGCGAACTGGGCGGTTCGGGGACGGACGACGAGGACGACCGTCTGCTGCTGTTGGATTTGTCGTGGTCTGACAACGACGACGACACCGCCACCGTTGCCGTGTCCCTGGCCGTTGTCGTCGCGGCTACGGCCGTCGCCCCGGTCACCGCACCGTAGTTGAGTTGGTTTAGGTGGTGCAACTGATAATTAAGATGATTCAGGCGGTCGATGTTGTTCAGGTGTTGTTGTTGCTGCTGTTGGATGTGTTGGTGATAGTGGTGGCTGTAGTGGTTGAACACGGCCGCTGCAGCCGCAGCCGCTGGGGGACTGCAACCGGACACGGCAGCGGTCCCACCGCCGAACTCCGGTCGCAGTATGTTGTCTATGCTGAACTTCAACGGCCGCTCGGCCGAGCCGTTTAGCCGGCCGCCGGAGGTGGGCTGCATCCGGTCGTTGTATTCCGTCGCGCCGTCGCGGTCGTCCGCACGGCCCGCCGATTTGTCGTCGCAGCCACCGCCGTTCCGGACGTTCTGCTGCAGACAGTTGGCCATCATCGCGGGGCGTTCCCCGTGTACCGGTGTCCGTCTGCCCGCCTGTCCGCGGTCGTCTGCCCGCAGTGCGTTCTATGTCGTTATTATACCGTCGAGCAACAGCGACTGCAACTGCAGCAACGGCCACCCGTATGCATTACGCGCGCGTTTGTCCGCGTCTCGTGAATCGAGCAGTTTGATCGATCGTTGCTGCGGAGTGCGTTCGGGGCTGCAAACAACAAAATGCCAACATTTTATATACACGAAATATGGGCGGTACGCTAGCGTATATCATAATATGATAATATTGAGCAAATAGTTGACTATGTGGGCAAATAGAAATACATTAAAAGGATAAAAGTAAGGGACTTGTCGTGAGTTACGTACATTGGCGGGCATATGAAATAGTTCATTCATGTATAATTAATTATCCTGGTATATATATATTACCACAGAATAAAAGAATTAACATGGACACTGATAAGAATTTACTGATTTCGGCTTAGTGTCCACCCTCCGATATTACCACATATTAATTCATAAAAAATAATAAATAAATAGTTGATTGACATAAACTCTACGTTGGCTGTAAAAAGGTCGAATCTACCGAAATACTAGTACTTACTGAAATACTAGGCAATAGAGTCGTGTGGAATACCTATATTGTGTGTAATAGGTACATAAGCAATACATTTTAGAAATGTCCATTAAATTCATTTCAGACGACACTTGGAATAAGCAATATGTTATAATCACAAATAACAAAACCAAATCCAAATAATAACATTGATCGAAATAAAAAACAGAATATGGATTCAATTGACGTTGAAAATGCGTAAGCAAAAAAGCCAAAAAAAATTGTACCTAGTACCTTATCGTGTGTAAGTAATAATTGACTCAACGTGCAAATGATAACCCAGAGTTTGTTCAAAATCGTAATACCAACATCACGTACAATGAAAACTAGAGTAATATAAATATAATTTATATATATATAGAGGAAGTGTACACTGAAAGAAATATTATGGGTAAAATTAACAATATAGTTTTATTAATTATTTACAAAATAATTTTATAAATTCAACTAAATAATAATTAATTTAAAAAAAATTTCATCGAATGGACTAAAATTTTGTTTAAATAAATAATTCGTATTTATTAAATCAAGAATGCATAGTTAATTTAACAAATATTATATTATTAACTGTATACATTAGTTTAATAAAATAATTATTAATCACACTTTTATTTTTGGTTAATTTAAATAAGACTGTATTTGATTCAATAACGAATTTATTAAATCAATAAAATTATATTATTAACTGTATATACGAACGGGTGTATTCGGATTATCGTGGCGCACCAACATAAGGGTACATTATGCATGTCGTCTAAAATCTAAATATAGTTAATTCAAAGTAAAATTACTATAGTAAAATTATCTGTGGTAAAATGAATAAACTTTGTAGTAAAATCTATAAAAATTTTCATTGATTTTATAACATTAGGTACCTATATTATTGTAAAATTATTTTTCATTGTGTTGTCCGTTGCCCGTTGACAGTGTCTGTATAGTCAATAATGTTTAGCTCTTGTTAATAAACAGATAAATCTTTAACTAAGTATTTGACTGAAGAAAATGAATCAATGCTTAGAAATATTGAAAATTATCAGTCAGATTTAGAAATAAATGACTTCAAATTAACAGGAATTTACAGAGAATGTATTTTAAATCAAATTTCTTCTTTTC